>BGZK01001653.1:0-122006 GCA_005406025.1 Eumeta japonica | reverse complement strand
TAATACTATTTTATTGCATACCAAATTAACAAAATAAAGTTTCCATAATATTTTCGGTACTCGGAAAGATCTATAAATGTAGAAGCAGCCTTATATTCATTAAAATGAATTCTAAGCTCAATGCTGTAATACTTGATGTTACAAAATAGCTGACGTCACGACGAGCGTGCGCAGAATGGGGTGACGAAAGCTTTATAAAGCGAACAATAACTCATTGAATGTTGTTTGTTCTATGAATTATATTATTACTTTAACCTTCGCCACAGAACGTTACTTCCTTCCTGATAGAAAAATAAAATAATATTAAATTAAGGACTACAATTTTGTTCAATTTTACAATCATGTATTAAATAGATGTCTACTAATATTTAAGAATGACCACAAAAACTTCACACTTATGACACATCACCATCACAAGAAATATAGTAATTATATTCGCATATTTTATGTAAATATTTTAATTATAGCATTCTTATTTTAGTTGATTGCAAAATTATACGATCATTAAACTATTTTCATTACACACTTGTTTCATCAATTGTGTAAAATTCTATCAAAAATTCTAATGCTTATAAAGATAACTAATAAATTTTCAGCGCATTTCTTTATAAATACAATATTCATACCGTCATATAAAGTTATCTTCTTATATTTTACATGAAGAAAAAGGAAACTTTATCCAATTAAACCTCAATAGTCGTGGCAAGCAAGCTAATGGCCGGAATTCGAATAAAGTAGTTATGTAAGAATGTTCCAACTTTGTTTATCGTATGTCGCTCTTCGTAACTCGATTCGACGATGCGAGAACGTGACTTAATATAAAATGAAATTTGACTGCGTAAACAGAAACACGTAAATATTAAATTCTCAGAATACAAGCCGAGAAGAAAAAGCTGAGGTTACGAATTATTTCTCAGTGTATCAGCGTCCTAATGAGTTCGCTGTAGAAGCGTACTGTGTGAACGTAAACAAACGATTTCAAAGAAATACGTTGGTTTTTATATGCAGTTCGGGATGCAAGCCGCAAGCCGACGACTGACACTATCGGTATCGACGCTGCAACTGTTTACGTCGGCCAGGTAAAGCGGCGAAGGTGTAAACGACACTAGAGGCTAAAAATAACGCTTAAGTTAACGAAGGTACGAGGAGGAAACGAGTGGACAGATACTTTTTAAGAGGAGGTTCTCGAATCGACTATATTATTTTAACTAGCTGACTCGACCAGAGGTTGTTCTGCCCTTTCTTGCGGGTGGCATGCCCACGTAATTAAGGTCCGCACCTACGCCATAGAATGGACGTAGAATGGATTCCTTCATCTTTTGTATCGACCGATATTTCGATTTCGGTCTCGCTTTCCCATTCAATTATGGTCACGCAGTTTTTAATCACGGAGTCAGAATCAAAAGAGTGTAGAGACGGCCCTATACTCGTTTTCGTCCCGTTCTCAATTTTGGATACTGATCCTGGTCCCGTTTTTAAAGAATTAAGGACGGGAAAGTTGTTCCCAGCTTCGAGGGCAGAAGCTCCCTGTTCCGCTTCCAATTTCGATTCTGGGACTAATCAGAGTACCTGTATCGACGAAGCCGGAAGCAGAAGCTAATATTAAAATAAAACATAATCTATATTACGCAGGTAGAGTATAGTTATCTACTAGTGAAAGAATTTTAAAATCTGTTCGGTAATTTGGGTAGAGTATTTCAAATACATGAGTGAAACAGTGGTCATATGTTAATTTTAATTTGAGGAACTTTCTGAAAATAAAATTAGCATATGGTAAGACATATCACCGAAGTTTCGTCGTAATCAGATCAATCGTTTAGGCACGCACAGAGGATAAACATGCAAACATTCATTTTTATATATTTTAATTCTTTCATCTTCTGTATTGCTCCATCTCTATCTCAATTCTTGTCTCGCTTTTGATTCCGAACGAAAAAAGAATTAGGTATATTCATCGGCCGAATCGTGGGTAATGGTCATGAGTTCATGCAAAAATCCCTTGGAGAAAAGCTTTTTCGATTTTTCCGCTCCAAGTTTTGCAGCCCCTACCGACCTCTAGAATTTGATGCCCTAGTTCACAATTATATTAATTGTATTTTTTGTCATTAAAATTGTAACTTTATAATTTGTGCATTATCGTCAATTACACCACCTTTTTACACGTAACTAGTATTGTTGTGAACTAGAAGATCGATGTGTGAATCCCTAGATTATTTTTACAATCCAACGATTTAGTTAAGATTGCACAAGGAGTAGTTTTTGGGTTTACTTCTGAACTAATAAAAGCTTATTCGGGTACTACTAATAAGCCAGGTTAAGATATTCCTTAATGGTACTTACACAAAAATGTATATTTGATAAACGGAATTAAATAATCTTTATTGAGAATACATACAGCCTAAAATCAATATATGCAATTATTCGGTGACAATGCGGCTGCTGATGAACATGAATTTTAATTAAGTTATAAGAGTTTTACAATTTCTTTCTCGCGTTTCAAATGCGACGATGCGAGTTGTAAAAAAAATATCTAAATATATAACATGTCGAATTGTTTGTGCAGACCTAATAACATTTAGGTATATAATAATCTTTTAATTTTTTTAAGACATAATTTTGGGCCCAAATTTGCCCCTAAAATCTGCCGTCCTGGTCTCCAGCCTACTCGGCCTGCTGGTAAATCCGCCACTGGTATTAATCTAACATAATGCAAGATCTCGAAATTCACCATTTGACTAAGTTAAGCAACTTAATTCGCATAGAAATAGAAATGATAGTAAAATACCAGGTGAGCTCCTCAATATTTCAAAGTGTATAGAAATCGATTCAGTATTCACTTATACCTCTCTCTGGTGAGTTTGGGGAAAAATCTGAAAACTTCAAGGTCTTAGAAACCAATCGACTTGAATAATGGCCTGGCGAAAACTCAAGTCCAAAGCGGATGATTGCGCTCTAAAGAAACACATAAATCCCCTATCAGCACCACTAAAAACCTCGGGATTGGAACTGGTTTTCCACATTCTCTCCATAAAAGTAAATACAACGGCCTGACCTCGAGGCTTGACAAGTTACATATTGTTGCAATCACCTTCATCAATGTGTAAAAGACAAACGTATTTGACTACCTTATCGTTAAAAATGTCAAATAAAATAACTTTAGCCAAAAAAATGGTTTGGTATTAAAAACCAACTGAAATACAATAGTTGTTTTTAGTCTCGTTGCCAGCTAAAGCAACGCAAACAAAAAAAAATTACCCTAATGAAAGCGGTAAACACAAAAGTCAACAAGAGATAACCAAGCTCAACACCTACATCTGTAAACATGGATACAAAACGTGAAGTATCAAGTCTAAAGAACGTCAAATCGTGTAAACTGAGACACAGCAGCGAATGGCATATTTTTAGCTGGCATCGATTCCAAAAACTACTAATTATTCTAATAGGTTTTTGATGGGTGTTAGATATTTTTAATTTTTTTGAAACGTTATTTCATTAAATACAATCAATTTTTAGAGTTATAAAATCTACTTTTTACGAATACAGAATGATATTCTCTGATCTGCAGCTGTATTACGTATAATTTTTGTCTCATCGAAGCTACTCGATTCCATATCTACTTCGTGTGTATACTCTTTATCATTTCAAAACGCGTAGTCTTTTTGACAATAATTACATTATATCATAGTTTGTAATAGAGTAGCTTCAAAACCTTTTTTTTTTATTTGAATAAGAGTGCAGTGAAAACGTTTTTTCTTGATAATGATAAAAATTCCCGAATATTGACTTTTTATATTGCTAATTAGACAGAGGAGGCGCTACTATCCAGTGACGTCGTTGTTTACTAGCGACATATAGAATAACGTTAAACTCCGTATTACAAGAAAGAAACGGAATAGAGTTTTCATGACTTATAGTTTCACTTTAATAATCATTCCAGCTTACAAATTCATCAAGAAATATTACATTCTCAAAATCATTAAATCATACTTCGGTCGGCATTCGCTATGAAATGTGGAAACCATTGTTCTGATGCAACGTCTTATATCGCCCGATTCAAATACCTAGGTATTAAGTTTACCTGAGAAGTAAAATCTGGGGACAGTTACTTGACGGTTGCGGTATACAAGACGTGACGTATCACATTTACTGCGTGTCATGACAAAATTACTAGTTTAATTTTAGCTCTATAGCTTTTTGTGACAAAACACTAACTAATAATTAAAACAAAACACTAACAAAAGAAATTAAGTAAAACAGTAATACTAATTAGTGTGACATCGAAAGTCTGTTTCTTCGTTTATATAACATTAGATAATGACCAGGAACTATAGACAAGTTTACCAATGATTCTGTCCTTCTGTACATCTTCTAATTATATCTCGGATTAAATATGAAGAAACGTTCAAAAATTTTTTAAACATCCTATAAATGTCCCATTTGTCGAATATTAATTTACCTCTTATAAATATTTCGCATTTGCGACTTATCAGTTAATCGGTTAAATAAATTAAAGATTAATCTTAGCAATATTATTATATGTATCGATACCCCTATCAAATAAATTCGTCAGTAACAAAAAATTCACATTACTAATTCAATGTTGGTTAATTGCCACTAATTTTGAATAATGAATATGTATTAACTATATTAAGTGCTGAATATCACCAAGCAATTAGCAAGGGTAAAGAGCCAATTGAGCTTTCTACCGACTCGTAAATGAGGCGCGCGCGTCGGGCTGCGGGCGATCGCCGCTAACACCGTGTAACTGCCAAAATTTGAACACAGGGAGAAAAAATAACAGCAAAACCTAAACGTAAATAAATTAAACGAATTTTTAATATATCTAGAACATATCAATCTCTAAAACAAAAAAAATCTTACAATAATTGGGTGCAATAATTTTATAGTTTTTTATTATCGAGATGATTTTTGAAATCGCCAATTTTTTTTCCTAAGAATTTTATAATGTCTTCATATAGGATTAAATAAAAAAAACATGTTTCTACGAATTTGCACTTTTATTGCTAGTGTCATACACTAATAAATATATAAGCAAATATAAACACTTTTTTAAGTTGGTCACATAAAGTGAATATAAGTAAAACAACACATAACTCACTGGTTTAATACTAGACTGGGCCGCCTTTGCGTTGGAATTTGCTTGTGGCGCGGGGGCGTAAATTGAGCATAACTGATAATTTTGACATTAAACAGTAGGGACTGTCACGGTTTGGCGGGAGCATGCAGTTTTATGTCAGTTTTTGTGACTCCGTGTGATGGATAACAACGGATCGTTCTCGTTTGTAGAATGTTATTATAGCGATATGCAACCGGATTCTGATTTAACTTTTAGAAGTTAGAAATTATAGTTGTTAACGTAGCCATTATTTTTGTTTGCCCAGAAATGCTGTTAAAAATGTGTCCTTATTAATTAATTTGGAAAATTTTCCAGATTTTCGGTCAGATACAGATATTTCATCTTGAATGTAAGAAAAATATTTAAAATTAGTTGTCGTTTCAAAGAAATATTACATATCAATATTATAATATGAGTAAACTTAGTAAGGGGAATGACTATTCGGTATATTAGAAATGTTAAGATTTTGTATACATCATAAAATTTCTAATATATCGAAAATTTAACATTAAAAAATTGTCTTAAAATTTGAGTGGAGTTTAGGTATTATTTCCTTGGAATATTATTTGTCTAAAATTTATATTAAGGGAAATGCCCGTATGGAAATATTTATTGTATTAGAAAAATAATTGTGCCTAATTTTAAATGTTTTTTTTTTCTAATAAGTTAAAAATGCATCTTGTTGTGTTTTTTACACTCGTAGAATATATAAATGATCTAGGAACTGCATTTCATATACATTTTTTATGAAATCAAGTAATCAAGGGTTACATTAGGTATATGTTAAATGGTTTTCATATACGGCGATATTTTGTTGGTATTACATTTTAGAATTAAATTAAAAAACCACTAATTTCATGTATCTGAAAGTGATAGTCTAGGTATCAACGGTTTTAGAAGATCATGGATCTAATGCGTTTTCGGTAAAAATACACAAAAAAAAATTCACATTTTAATATTGTTAGCAATTAGATTGTTATACTATTACACTATAAGTAAATATTTACATATACCCGTCAAATATTAATCAATACATGTATTATACACATGCCTAAACGTTAAACTATAGATTCTGAACTGATGAAGTCTTTATAGTTAATAAGATTACCTTACAATCCCTTTGACTTTACAGGTATAACTGATTACACCGACGTTTTGTTCACTCACAAAAATAGTATATTAAGTCACATCAAAATCGCTATCATATTTTGATGTTATAAGCTCATTGACGATAAATTTAGGCGACTTTTACTATTAAAGTATATCAATCTTACAAATTGAAAATTAGAAGACCTCTTATAGACTTTTATATTGTCGTGTTGTGTCATAAGTTTTTATCCAGCGCTGGGACGCACCCTCGCACACATTTTTCTTTCGCTCGAGAGGCATATTAGACTTTAGTTTACTTTAAATTAACTGTTCAATAAATACAGTAGGTATATTATTAAAATTATCTACTCTGATTAGTATTCGATGATACACTACATTTCTACTTAAATAGAAATGATAGCTTTGAAAATTTTATATCATCTAACAGTAACTACTCGTCTAACAAAGTCTACTGAGTTTATATTTATAAGCAAAAATCAAAGAAATGAAACACTAATCACTAATAATTGCTCGCCCTTAGCCGGCCTTATATTTAACTACGGGGCTGTTTCGTGTTGCCAACAAAGAGACTTATAGAAGGACAGTGGTCAAACCATGGCTATTTTCGTAACCTTACAAAATACTCCCACTTTTTTTCGTGTTTACCTAGGCCATCTTGTTTATATTCCACTATAAAATATGTTGGCTGTTTTATGCGTTATACGTTATCGTATTGTGTATGCCGACAAAGCAAAGCGCCACCTACTGGTGAAAATAGTTTATCAATTTAATTTACCCCGTTAATCTAAACGACCTATTTTATCATCGTGTTGCCAATAATTGTTTTTAATGCATTGACAGTCATATCGGTTGTTTTCGCTTACAGTGGACATGATTCGTTTATTGTTCGATCATTTCTTTGTTGCGTTTATTAACTGCGTCGTAAGGAATGACTGGGCTTTTCATAAAAGTGGAAATAGAAAATTGGGTAATATATACATAATTTTAATAGAAAATACACAGTTACGTATGACAATTGTTTAAAAAAGCTCGTAGATATGTTCGATACAACATAAAGATATACTGCGTTAAAGGGTTCCTAATTATTGAACTGCAAAGGGACTATTATAGTACTTATATTTTAAAAAAACGCTACGAAACATCAATAAGATCTTACAATGTTTTTAAAACTATTAGAATTAACATCTCAACAAAAGGATTTCATGAGATCTCAACTCATGCAGTCATGGAAGTATTAAAGGAAAGAATACAAATAAGCAAATACGTCGTGTATACATTAATTCAACTTAAATTTTTTTGATTTGAAACAAATATGGGATGCACGTGAAGATAAAAATATTGTTGTCAAGTCATTCAATCAAAACATTCATAAAACTAAACTTACATGCTTGTATTCTGTATCGAAACTGCTGTGATTTTTTTTTGTTTTATGTAATTAAAACCATTATTATTTATAATCGGAATTACACGTGCCATTTGACTGTGGATACACGAAATAGATGTGTGGAACGTCTCCAACAATATCTGTTGACCATGGACGGGGGGAAGGGTGTGATTTGAACCCTCCTAGTTTTGCTTATGTGGGAAAAAATACAACGAAAACGATATAGAATATATATATATTAATGCCATTTATTACTATTCCAGAGCCCTCGCTACATAGGCACAAGTGTCTAAAAATCATGATTTTTAGTATTAATATTAAAATAAATATTTCAGAAAGTGTTTAGTTTCTAAATCTGATTATGGTGTAATGTTATGATTAAAATGGTTTACGTTAACCATAAAGCATGCCACCATTTGTATAGTATAAGGCAGAACTGAGGTATGAGAGAGTAGAACATGTGAATTTTTCAAAATATATGAATACAATAAACATGAATCAAATTCAAAAATGATTGTGTATAACAAAAACAAGATACCTGTTGAATGCTACAATCGCTTCTCAACTCAGTCGAAATCTCCCGGTTCGTTCTGAACACAGATGATTTTAGATTAAACAATAGTGTCAACACCTTTTATAGTATGAGTTCCCAACCAGTGGGAGGCTTCAAGGGGCGTGGAGATATCAAGGGGGCATAAATTTGAAAGAAAAATAATTTTGAAAAAATTTTGGCATAAATTAAGCAATAAAATAATATTATTTACTATAATTATAATAAATATCAATAAAAAAAGTTTTGAATTTGTTTTGAAGTTTATTTTATAATTTTGAATTAAAATAAATGTAAATCCTTAAAATAATGTGCGTTTTTTCGTAATGTAAGATTGAAAGGGGGCCATGAAAATATTGCTAGAAATCCAAGGAGGCTCAACAAAAGAAAGGTTGGGAACTCTGGTATAAGGGAAACACTAAGATATTTTCCAGTTTTTAAAGGATATGTATAACCAGCTCAGTGAATATGACAAATTCGAGCTACCTGTTTTGTTTAGGAGGAGACCCTCAGCCGTGCGGTAACGGCGAGTTGCGTTTACCTGGCACCGCGACCACTAAAACTTGTGACAGACGCCAAACAGGTAAATGTATGATTTCAATAGAACGTCGGCGTATGGTGGCCGCCGTGGTCGGTGCTGTGACGCGTCCTGCGTTCGTCCACCCGACCGTGACAATCGACGTGCCATCAGGTCAAAATAGAATTACCTGTCGGTCCGTCCGTCATGAGCGTAAAATCACTCACTAATACAGTGGACCCCCGGTAATCCGACGAACGTTTTGCTGGGCAGTGTCAGGCTATCGAATTTGTCGGATTATAAAATACTGCCTACGACCCTTTTAGACCGGATTTTTTTGAAAAAAAGTACCTTGTAATCCGACAAATTGCAGATCGAAATATGTAGTACTAAGATTTATCTGAACTACAAATCACACTACACATGTATGACGGATTTAGTTGTCAAATTCAAACAGCAATAAAAATGAAAACAAAGCGCGTCGAATACAATACAGTGCAGTGGTGGCGCATACAAATTGCAACCTGTTTAATCATGCATTAATGTAGATTTGTCAAAATAATGTTTGCGTTTCTACTTTTAACATTGATAGCCATGTCGGAATACAAGAAGAGCCGGATTAGACAGCGGCCGGATTACCGAGAGACCATTGTATAAGCATTTTAAAATGCGTAAAAGTTACGTATTTTTATGTAATATTACAAATTAATATTATTTCAATTTATTACTATATACAATGTGACAAAAAATTTAGCATCGCAATAACTATAATAATATAGACACGTTTACATTCCATCCGTTATACTTGACAGGTTGTATGAGGTTAGAGCAGTGACACAAAAGAATCAAATATATTTAACCGACTTCAAGAAAAGGAGGAGGTTTTATGTTCGTTCTTTTGCCTGTATGTATTTTTTTTGTATGTTCAGCGATAACTTCGTTAATTGTGAACCGATTTAGAAATTTTTTTTCTTTAAAAAATTCTGTGCTCAAACTGGTCACATAGTCATTATGTAAGGATTTGATGATGGTATCTCAAGGAATCAAGGGATACCCTCAAATATTATAGGCGCGTGTATTGGGTGTGAGCCCTTTTTTTTATTTATTCGCATGTTTGGCCTCTGGGACTCTTATATTAAGCTTTAAACAGAATTTGAATGGTATTAAAACGTAAACAAAAGTATTTTATCGAATAAAACGATTTTAATACTGTTGAAGATTCATCAATTCGTTTTATTTATTTTCCTAGATAAACCTACATTCATGAACAACTAAGTTAACCTAATAAAGTAAGTTTCATACCAGGTGATTCCACACCCATCATATCGCCGTTCATGATGGCAGTTGCTTTATGAATTACGAATCGAATAAAGTTTGCCTCTACGCAATACATCCTCCCGTGGGTATGCGCAAATGTATTATAAGGAATGATGAACTGTTGGATTGGTATGGAAGCCATAGCACTCCTTAATGGTTGGGGATTAGGGGAGAATAATGCGATTTTTCGACAGAAAATACTCTTCAATGGCTATTAGTAATACCTAGTATGAACAAAATGGGGTTTAGTTATTAATCTATCTACATATCTTTTATTCACGGATGTAATTTCAATTTGACAATCTAAGTAAAAACGGAACTATAGCGATAACAGTGGGAATACGATGAATTAATTTCATGTGGAAGTGAATACGAATGTGGTCTGCATGATTTGTAGAACTTATATTGTAAAGAATAAGAAAAAAATGTACAGAGTGTATAAGAATAATTAGGTAGTTGCAATCCAATCAAGTAAGAATGCAAAGCCCCTAAAATGATTAGCAGTGGACAAGTTCGGGATCCGAACTGTTTTCCACTTGCCCCGTACAAAAATAAAGATGTTGGCCATTTATATTAATCATAGTTTAATCCATGTGAAGTAGCTAAATAAATTATAAAGTAATAATTAATGGATAATTAAAAACTGGGGAATGAAATGAATTTATAAAATACATTTAAAACTGTCTTCAAAAACCTATTAAAATAATTCGAAGTCGGTTTTTTTTTTATATAAAATTTATTTTTGACGTGACAACGTCTTAAATTAGGTGCGGCAGCTAGTCACTTATGAAAAATGTAACGCTCGGGCGTAACGATGAGTCACCGAACGGGCCCGCCAGAATCGTCTCTCCATCCCACTCAACTATGATCGGTCTCGCCGCGCCAGAGGAATAGTGGCATACCATGTATTGCAAGTTATTGTATGTATATTGTATATATAAACATGTACAAAGGTAAAAATAAATTTTGTTAATATGAAATTCAGTGCGAGATTCTTTGTATAAATTAATGTTTTAAATATAATTCTTTGTATAAATGTGTTTTAAATGTTACTATTATTTCATCCTTCTTCCTACTATACGAATGAATATTCACATTAAAATGATTTTACCATTCAAAGTCGTTGTCACGTAAAACACCCGTTACCGGGCTTTACAACCAAATTTTTATAAATACACGTCATTCGTAGAACGTCAACTTCGAAACCCCGTCAAATTTATTCCATTCTTTATACATTAATCATCATCGATCTGTTGTTTCATACATTTCGGCCATCGGGGGTATATGTGGAAATATTCAGGTAACCCCCAACCACCTCCTACATTTCAATTTACATTTTAATAGCGCTAACAAATAATCTACTATTGCTGAACTGAGTGTTTGAGTACACGAACGAGTGACTGTGCTCCGCGGTGGGATGACGCTAAGTGGTATCAAAATAGAACGCGGTACCTACATCTGAATATGACCTGCAATTTTATTCTACTTTTCTATTTTATTAAACGTGATATGGACTGTGTCGCAAACTGTCAATGGGAGACGGGCACAAACGTGCAATTCAAATCTCAACAATCAAATAGCAACGCGGAACTTTTGCATTCGAATGTGTACCTGCATCTTATCTATGCACTAGGTATCTACAGAACTACTACACTCCCTAGGAACCTTTGTTCATGTTACTTGTACATTGATAATGTTACATTAAATTGCGTGGCTTAATATCTAGTGGTGTATTCGTCCGCCAGAAGCTCTCAAAAAGAGATAAAGATATTTTGAATAAAAACATAGTAAATTTCAAATATGCAGCAAATTTCAAAAACGTACATCAATAATTTGTACTCTTTTATGATCTTTGACATATGTATGTATGCTCAACTTGAATATACGTGAATACGTATGAGTAGCCAAGAACTGGACTATATATAAAAACTACCATACAGTCAAGTTCATTCACTATTTGTTAGATTTGGGTAGTTCGTTCACAAAATCTAACATTTTCATTTTATAGATAGACCATAGACTGAATAAGATTTACAGGCAGATTTGAGTAATTATTGAACATATTATATAATATATTTATATGTGCATACATATTTTTCATGCATTTACTGCTTTTGTTTAAAATACACAAAGAAATGTATACATGATTGAAATCCCAATTAACGATTAGGAAACGAAATGGATAAATATATTATGGATTTATATTAGATATTACATAATCTTAATCATAATCATGTCTCAATTTACGCAAATGTCTATGGTAGTTCATAAATTTGAGAGTTAAAGATGGGTGACAAAATAACAGGTTTACTTATTTTCTTCAAAAATTAGGTACAAATTGTCTAGCATTTCTTCACTTTTTTGGGTCTGGGTAAAATATGAATAATTTACACAAACCAATCCTCTCTTTCAGGAAACGGCAATAAAATTAATTCAGATTGTTGATTTGTAAGCGTTGGACGTAATAGAGATTGTGTCTGAATAAATCTAAAACTTTATTGCAGTAGGGGGGCAATTGGGACAATTTTTTTAGAAAACATGATTTATATGTCCCCCATGATTTATATAGCAACTGATTGCACACTTCCTGCGGATCATGGGAACATGGGAGATAAAATGACGATGCAGTATAAGTTCTGGATAGGCATTGTCATGTATGTAAAGATTTTACGTCAGAAGGTATGTGACAGAATGTACGATGACACTTTCTGAACGAGAGTCAAAAAATGTTAATAATTTTATTTTATTATTTCGAATTAATTGAATTACAGATAAAATGCGTTCCGTCCAAACAATTTTCAATTTTAAGCGGTTTGTATATAAAAATAAAATACATTACTCTTAGATTTCAAAATCAATCAAAGTTAGAAATAAAATGGAATATTTTATTTTAAGTCATTTTGTTTTGATGTGCATTTAATCACAATTAAAATTATACTTCGATATCAGAATCCATTCGGCCAAGTCATGATTAAAAGTTATATTTTTAAAAAATCAGTTAAATATTTATTTCCTATGGATTCATTAAATTATTGTAAGAACCCACTCTACGTGTGAAGTATGACCGTCGCGGCTTTAACGTCATTTGTTAAACAACACTGTTGCAACTCTATTTTTTTAATACTAGGTCAATAAAGTCACTTAAGACCGATTGCAATACAGTCATTATTGTTTTATATGATAAGTTTACTAATATTCATTACTCTGCCGGATAAGTTGATATTTATTATCTATACCTATATAATGAAAATAGGTTGTCTTTGTTCGCCAATACGTAAAAAACTACTAAACGTATAGACATGGGACTAGGACCATTCGATGTGGAATGATTTGTAGATGGTTCTAGGCTACTCATTTTTAGAATTCCGTAAATCCTTCGCCATTTTATTTATAAATAAAAATTACCCAGCGAAGCGGGCGGGACAGCTAGTTCATCATATATCAATAAAAGAGTGTTTAAATTATGCGAATTATGCAAGAATAGATATAATTCCATTAAGTATTTTATAATTAAATTATTCAAATTGAAAGGTAGTCTTATGTATAAACTATTAAGATTTTATAATTCTTTAGCAATACTTAGCCAAAAATTAGAAAATCGGTAGCCGAAAACTAGATAAAGGGTTTCTTAAAAAATATATATTTTAAAATACATCCATTACATAATACAAAAAACTTTAAACGAAAAAAAAAATGTTAAAATTTCCATTACAGTCGTAAACATAGTTTACTGGTTTTAATGAATTTAATATTTCATTATGTAGAGTCGTCAATATACGTTAATTACCACGACCCCTAATTTAGCTTATCCCTTTAGTCTTTTAAGGGCTGATTTTTTTCAAAACCCTCTTTTAAAGTTATATGTATATTCTTAAAATGGAGTAAACAATGTAGCACAAACGGGACAAATATTTACACCGCAATTCTGTTTCGTAAATATGATGCAGATATCAGAATCTCTGCTACAAGTCTATACGAATTACACATAACTACTTGAAGTAGCTTTAGAGAAATAAGTCACGATTACACAGATCAAATAACGTCCCTGTTATTGCTTCTCGAACATAGAAAACGTGTAAGAAAACGTTTAAGCATGTTTTTATAATATAAATATAATAATATAATATAATATAAACTCACACCTATTTCCTAAAAGGGTAGGCAGAGACTGTAGATTTACATACGATCTTTGCATATCTCTCTTGCCTCATTGACATCCATCAATCTATTCATGCAAGCTCGTTGGTTTCGAGTGCTTAAAATTTGGCCCTTTTTCAATATGCCACCAATATGGTGTGCATAGGATTGTCTAGGGCGACCCTTGTCGACCTTTCCACACACAAATTCACTCTACAGATTCGTTTTGTCAGTCTACTTTTATTCATCCTTTCCAGATGGCCAAACTGACGCAATATACTTTTTTCTACTCCAAGTTCTACTACATGTTCCTTCAAACCACACCGCTCTCTGACATCACTGTTTCTACATCTATCTTTCCGTGACACTCCGCACGTACTAAGCAGCGATCGCATCTCAACTGCATTGATTCAATTTTTCTTCTGCCACGGGTACGGCAGAAGAAAAACGAAAGCATAGTGAAAGCTACTCAGCTTTCACTATGCTTTTCCATCAGCAATTGGGTAAAGTGCTTAGCCTCGATTCATGACAACCAATTTGGACGAAATAAACAAACCATCTCCCGCGACCTTAAAGATAAGGAAACTTGCGTTTGTCTTTGAAAAGCTCGGATGATGAAGTGAGGATAAAATGACTAACCTACTTATACTATCAATCTACCAATAGTATGCTATTAAACGAGAAACTCTTGTAAATAAATATACCACAATATGATCGCGCAAACGACACTAACAATTACAATGGAACAAAATCTTCCATTTTCCATCAGCAAACATATTTTCATGCGTCATACATCGCTTCATGGGTTTACTAGGGACGTGGTCGACCCGTCGACGTGGTTTGCCGGTGTTTTTTTTTTGCGACCGTGTGACCGGAACACTGTCGAGCCGCTTTCATAGGGCTTCGAAATACGATCTTTTGCGGTTTCAGAGCTTTTGATTTGAGCCCCGTTAAAATGGATTAATTTCGTATAAATAAATACATATTGAAATCTCATATTGATAATGAGTTCATTTCTACACCTACAAACAATTCTAACATGGAGCTGGAATAGAATAAATATTTTCTTAAATCCCGTGAATATTATTATTATTTATGTATTTCGTTTATTATTCAAATTTGCAATTTGTTTTACTACTAATTAACTAAATTATGAATTATTTAAATCATGTTACTTTTTTTGAAATTGCGTGATTTCAAATTTAATTTAATATAAATATGAGAACTTTTTATATAAATATAATATAAATAGCTCTTCGGTTACTGAAGAATTTTCACTCTGGAACTCTTGGAGGAAATTGACAACTTTATAAGGAACCATTCTAAAAGCCTTAAAGATACGGACGCCCTATACTACAAGGTGATAAACACAATGGAAACAGATACATGCTAATACATCTTTGAATTCAGAACTTTCCGTATATCTAAAATACTTATGTTTTCACGACAAATAAGGAAACGTATTTCATTTTACCCCACGCAAATACTAAATAAATACAACGCAATAAACAATTTAGAATGCCCTTACTTTTTCCCAAATTATACATTTCACTAAAAGTATCAAAATAAAAGCTGTTCATTTTGAGAAAAACTTGTATCCTTAGGAATTGAAAAACATGTGCTAACAAATTAAATAGAAATAATGTTGCCGTATAGTGAATAATTAATAATAAATAAATAAAAATAAAATATGTGTGTATACGCATATTTCATTGAATATTTATTAAAAGCTCAAGTGTTCGAGATATTTCAGTACTAGATATAGCGTCGGTTAAAATAATACAAAATTGTCCAATTGAAACTAGCAATAATCAGACAGTACACTTTCCTCATTCTCTAGACACATTTGCTGCAACGAATTTGACGGTCGTAATGATTATTGAGTACTTAAAACATTGTGTTATTGAAGAATGAAGACAGTTCTAAAGTTAGCACGCCGATTACGCACAATTCCGTGGAGGATTAATTAATTGCTACAATTAGTTGTGCGTTGAACTTCATGAAGCGGTCGCAAGCAAAACGATGCGATTCAATTGTTATGCCAAAGTTTTTACAACTGAAATAAATAACCGTAACTTCACACATTGTGCGTTGCCGATGAGGCGAGACGAACAAGCGTTTGTCGTATAGAAATGAACGTTGTCTTTGATAGTTTAAAATAGGAATGCATAGCGATGCCGTAGTCAATGGTATAACGAATTATATGAACGCCAATCGACCTGGAACGGGCATTTTTCATTGCAGTGAGCAACGGCTTCCGCTCCAAATTTCTCGGTGATGGTACTGTAATCGCAGCCAATTGTGCGGGCGGACAAAGCCAATCCGAGCAGCGGCAACCCCGTATTGCCAGGTTGGGAAGTTGTAGGTGGCGGAAGGAACCCCGAGTCACCTTCACTAGCAGTCCTCAGAAATTGCCTCGAACAGCCTCAGATTACGAACGCGGTAAAGCGATAGCTTTGAAACGAGCATAACGTTATAAATTTTGAAATGCGCGCCGAAATCGCGTGCCGCGAAGCAGCAACGACGCACGCACAACGAATGCTACTCGCGGACTGCGCGAGCGCCGTGTGATAGCGCCGCGTGCCCCGGCCGGTCCTCACTAGCGCTACGGTCGCTACGGTCTACTGCTACACTGCAGCGAACCTGTGAAAATGATTGCAATAAATTCATCACTGCCTCATGCCTGAAGGATATTAAGATGACAGTTCAAATGTCAAAACTACATAAAAAGTCTAAAAAACAAAATGTAATTTACATTTATTACTTTTAAAAATGTTATCACATCGGTGTCATATAATCCATACATATAATAAAATGAAATGAGGAGCTGGCGCTAGTTTTTTTTTTCTTTTAGGGCCATTTTCGGTGTGACCGATACAGATACGAACTCATTTTCAATGAAAACAGGCTAAAGTCATTTAAATCTGCATTAGAAAATAGCTGCTGCACAATTCCACATTTAAAATTTTTTCAAGATATTTATTTTTTATTATAACTTCAAAACGAGATAATGCCTTTGGTACTGTTATTATAGAAAAAAATATTCTCAAACAAATGGAAGTATAGTTCCATTTTATTTTTTATTTTTTTGCTTTTAAGATATCACGTAGTTTTTAGAGCACAAAAAATATTATAGAGTCAAAAATCGATTGGTTCAAAAATATCGAAGCTTTTCTACACAAAAACTTTTCTGGAAATTTTCAAACTGAGTGTTGAACGTGTCCTAAGATTTCGTCTTTTTTTTTTATAGCAAGCGACACGGTTTGTTTTAACAAAACAAACTTTAGAGACGGTCATAAATTGATTAGTTGGAAATCCACGAAGTTATGTTAAAAAAAAAAATGTTTTCTTGATAATTTTCAACCTCACCGAAAGCATTTGTTAACAGGTTCGTAAAAGACGAAATCGTTTTAAATCGGCCCTGAAATCTGTTTTCGAAAAATTATAATTACGATTGTATCTGTGATTGTTATCTTGACGCGCTAAACGAAATGATTTCCAGTCTTCTCCTCATATTCATGAATGTGGAAAATATCTCACATTATTTCAGACAAAGTTTGCCAAGAGGAATTTTAACATTTGAACAGTCATTTACAGTTTTCAGTGGTCAAATTCAAATACGTTGTCAGGTCACTTTGGGCCCTGTGAGCCTGAGTTTGAACATGTCTAAAATATACTTTAGTTTAGATATTTCAAGTCAAGGGTTCATTCTCGAAGAATTCCCGGGAAATTGTTGAGCTTTGTTTCCGGGAAATCAAGCTCGAGAAAAGTCGAGAATTCGAGAAATCATGTACCTATATAGAACTTAAATCGCCGTTTGTTGTGTTGGATGGCGACGCGGGCCAAAGCGCAGCGGCACCCTTCGATCTCGCTGCAAGCGCTCTGCGGCGTCGTTTTTACATGTTCATTCGTGTTTCGACTCTAGTCAAGTATAGTTTACGTAGTGAGTGTTTCACACATTACGTGATTAATTGAAATCAAACAGTTAGGTCTTTTCACTTTTATTGACACATCATGGCTATATTATTCATATTTTTTTCTCAATAATATGATCTTAAATTTTACTAGGTACGAGTACCTATCTGCTCTTTTCTATTATTTTTTAGTCAAACTTTAATACATAAAATAACTAAAACGATACATTAATTATACAACTTAGTCTAATTATATTTCCTATTTTTGTAAAACAACAACACGCAAGCTTAGTTTTTAATTATTCTGATATGTTTTTCTTATGTAAGTAACTTGAAATTAATTAATGTGTCATTTTAAATTTGTGAGACGAATATTGCCAGTTGTGTTGTGTGTGTATCACATATTACTCCTAGGGCTTATTATTAATTTGAATTGCGTTTGTTATAGATTTTACCGAAACGTCACTATAACAGTAAAGATGGAAATGGAAGCGTCAAAAGTATGGAAATATTTAAAAAAATAAGGAATCTGCAAATGCGCAATGCTTAAAGTGCCCAAAAACCATTGCTTGCAAAGATTCAAATACTAGCGGGTTGGTGAAACAATTAGCATAAAATCAATATTACTAAATGCGGGACCCAAGAAGAATCCGAATCTGAAGCATCTACAAGTTCAGGTGTGAGTGCACCGAGAAAAAGCAGGCCTGGGTATGAAAGTATGCAACAGAAACTAAACTTTAAAACTCCACCGATACAATCATTGGGTGAAATATTGGCGAGGCCGGCTGCAAAAGACGGCTTCATCATAAAAGGAATCACAAAAAGTGAATTCATTCGTGATTCACTTTCTGCTAAAGGATATAAACTGCCCATGTGTGTTAATGATGTTATGAATCTAATACGAAAATACTATGAGGATAAGGAAAAAGAAATGATAAAAGAACTTTCAGATATTTGTTCTTCAGGTAACCGGCTAAGTGTTAGTATTGACGAGTGGACAAACATATGTAACAAATGCTATTTTAGTGTTATTTGTCATACTACAGGAACGACACGTTATAATTTGGTGTTAGTCTATATACCCGGCAAATGTGGGGCCGTTGAAGTAAGACAAATAGTGGAGGAACGCTTGAAACATTTTGGAATGAAATTTGGGAGTGATATTGTTGCCGAAACAAGCGATGGGCCAAACGTAATGAAAAAATTGGGAAGATAAAGCCCCTGTGAAATGGTTATTTTTGTTTTGTTTTATAGAAGCTATTTTTGTTTACAATTTTTAAGTTGATTTTTTAACTTCCCGCTAAGAAAATTAAATATTTTCGGGAAGTTATTGGTTTCACCCCATTTTGCAAAAATCAATTCTCAACAGATCTCGACGTTCTCAGGTCTAAGAAGCTTCCCTCATCCCTGAGATGATGACCGTATATCTATGTATGATGTGTGTGTGTGTGTGTGCGCGTGTGTGTGTGTGTGTGTGGTGTTAAACGTCTTATAACTTTTAAACGGCTTGACCGGATCGAGCCCACTAAACGGCGTTCCAAAGAGTTTCACCAAACTTAGATTTCTAAAAGTTTAGGGTCGAAAAAATTTTTTAAAGTGTTTTCCAAAATAACTTTAAAATGGCAACGATCAATTCCAAAATCTAATCAACTCTTAGTTTATTAAAAACACCGCGATTGCCGCAAACCGAGTCAAAATCGGTTGATTAGTTTATGAGAAATCGTTGTCGAAAGAAATCGAAAAAAACAGTTTTTTTACTCAAAAAATCGTGTCAAATTCCGTATATTTTCGAGTGTTTTGAATTCGAAAATAGCGGGAAGTTTCAGGGTTAGCCTACAGGGTTAACTTATTTTTTTTCTAAATAACCATCCAAAAGTGGTGCTGTGATTGTAATTTAAATATAAGTTAAAATATTAAAGTTTTCTTTCATATTGATTTTTGTTTAGTTTAATTAAAGCTACTTTTGTTTATAAATTCTAAATAGCCAACCAAAATGGTGCTTTCATTATAATTATGAGTCTGAATAATATTATTTCTGTATTTTTTAAGTTAATTAGCTTATTCCTTAAGATTATTGTTTCTAGATATAATAATAAAAGTTTTATAATTAATTTGATACTTTTATTTGAGAGGAAAATCACTGAATTTGTTGACATTATTAGAACCAAATAATATGAGAAAACGTACGTAAATGTAAATTTCTCGACAACCCGAGAAACCTCGAGAGATTAGCCTCGAGAATTCTCGAGACCCGAGAAATTGAAAAACTCGAGAAATCATGAACCAACGTTCAAACAAAAAATCGAATTTAAAAATTTTAAACATATTCTTTTAAATTTTATTAATCAAATAAATTTCTTTTACTTTTTCTTCAATTTCAAGGTATATTTAAAAAGTAATCCATATTATTTTTTTTTTACAGGCTGATAATGCATCTAGATTGGTAAGAGTTGCACTCGATTAGTGCAACTCTTAACTAAACATACCGTTTGACAATTATTTCGCCAGGTTTTATCAATACACTGCTGAACTATACATAACCTCTATCCAGGTCCAGCGCGGACTGAACGCTGTTCACAACCGTTGTCACCAATAAGGTGACACGACCACCGTTTAAGGTTAATGTTTAAGGTCACAAAACAGCTATTTCAATTTATTTCGTTTAAAACAAAATACATTAAATTATATTTTCTTTATTATGATTTAAACGAAAAAAATATTGGTCAATTCACCCTTATTGAGTATTGAACCCGGAACTTCTTAGATTGAAGGCAAAAAATAATACAGCTCAATTAACACATTTTGAAAAAATTGAATCTGTGTTGACGTTAAAAATTAACTACCGTACTCAAAGATTTGCTACAGTCTTCTAGTAAATATACCAAGTATTCAGATGAAACCTGGCCAATAAAATAGGTGGTCTTGAACTGAACATTTGATTTAGTTCCACTTTCGCCATCGTTCCTTTTTATGTCGTTGACACTGTTAACCTTAATTTCACGGTTAAACTTTTATAGAGCTGTATATCAAAATAACCAACGAGGATCGCCGAGCTCCGTCTCTATAGGAGGAGCGCCATGCCAAGGCGTGCTCAATTAAGCTAACTGCCTATACAAACTGCTTCCCACGCTTAATTTTTCCTTCTAAACACCAAATAAATACTTACTTCTTTTTTTTTATTACATTTACAAATATTTATTAAAAAAAGAAAGAAAAAAGGTTTCAAAGTCAAGTTTGAAATTATAACTAGTAGGCCAAAACTGAAAAATCTAGAATATTTTTTTTGTCACATTTTGAAAGATATATTTTTCTGACTCGCGTTCGACGTATTTATGTTGACCAATTTCAAACATCCGGACCCATTTATAAGAAACGTTATGACCACCCTAACTAGGTAAATAGATTACAAGTTCAATCAAGTGTGTTTTATCCAAAATATACCTACTGACAATAACAACATCACGAAGTTTGATCAATCGCTTCAAAAATTAAGCTTCACGCCTTTCGCGCTACGATCGAATGATGATAGAAGGTCTACAAATAAATATTAGAGGTCCTCTCAAATTTGAAATTGAACGGAACTCTCATTTACTGGATGAAAGGCAACAGTGAAAATTGTTACTTGCTATCCGTGTTCTGTGAGAGTATGGTATATTCCTGTTCCAGCCGACATATTTTCGTGCCGCAGAGAAGTTGACCACAGCATGGCCGAACCTGAACGATTACGAAATTACACTGGACTCATCTTTGCTCAGGTCCATATTAAAATGTCATAGTATATTACATCAATCTTAGGTATATAAACGTGTACAAAGCCTGAAAATAATACTCATTTTAAAACACGATACTAATGTTTTAAAATGAGTATTATTAAAAGTAATAGCTTAAATAAAATAATATTACGTGTTATTAATATGAAGATTATTAGGTATGGATTTATTTTTATGTAATACCAATGTTTTTGTACATACGGAATTAATTTTTATTACAACCACAAAAGCCTTATAGTCTTTTGGTACTAAATAAATTAGCAGAAGTATCCGTTCATTTAACTGGATTTCAGGATCAATAATCATTATTGGAGATTCAATAATAATTATTTGGTATATAGAAAACAATTGTTCGTCACTTTTGGTGCTTAAGCGCATAATATGTGGGAGCAGAGAAAAGTTCTTTGATCACAATGCATTGCACCCTTTCGGAGATTAGCCTGGACAAACAGACAGTTATTTAATTTACATAAATTTTGTTCATATGAATATTGGATAGCTTACTTAACAGTGAACCATTTAGTTTGTACAATATGTTTCTTAACAAAAAAACAAATTCTAAAATGTTTGCAAATTTTAATATTAATACATACTAAGAGAAGTGCAAAAACTGTCGAAAATATTCTTGGGAAGGCACATCTTTAGAATTTATTTATTATAAGCATAAGGAAAAGTGTACAACCTTTGTCAGAGGCTAGTTTGTCAATTGTATTACTATTTCTTTTTGTGTTATTACAGACGTCATAACAAAAACAAGTCCAAGTAGAAAGAGGAGTGTCGTTATTTTATGATGAAGTTTACTGTAATATCGTTAATACCAAGAGAGATTGATAAAAAACCGAAACCGCCATTATGCAGAAAATACGCTTGATTGATATATTTTTCCATATTAAATTAAATATAACGGCATCATAAACTGTGAGTACTACAGCACAAAGTTTTTAATTTAACCTCATATTAAACAAGTCCAAGAGATCCAATTCATATTTAAAATGTGTATGCTGATTTTAAATTAAATAAACATACCGCATTTGTCTATTTTTGTCAAAAACATATGTAAAGGTGTGCAAACACATATAAGGACATCAATTTTGAAAATTTTAGACGGTCTCCATGCTACCTTTACACAGAGGTGCCACCGACCTGTATCGACGTATTCATAAATAAAGGATCAAATTGAAGAAAAAGTAAGACTTAAAATAGTATTAAATCAAATACTAAATAGTTCATTTTGGTAATAATGTGATTAATTGCCTTTTTTTTTAATTGACGAAAAACGAATAAAAATTTTAATTTTTTGTAAACGTCAATAGGGAACATATCCATACTACGTGACCCGTTCACGGGGGTGAGTCTTCAAAATACCACGCTTGGTCACAGGACAGGAGGAGAGGCCTAAAGGCTTCATCGCGTAGTCAGAGAATTCTCGCGCTTTTTCGGAGATATATTCAAATTGTGGCGCGCAACGATCAGCACTTTTTTAAACTCACAAATGGCAACACTACCACAAATATGCCGGAACGCCAGCTGATTTAAAACTGATAGTTTTTGTACTGATCCAGAATTGGTGCGTTTATATAATATTCTATTTGTAGTAAAACGTAAGTACCTGTTACAATATAATTTTACACAAGTTTTTTTCTCCTTTATTATATTAATTTTCTGTTAGCAAAAAAAATGATTAAGAATTGCTACGTGAAAACTAGGCGGGGGGGGGGGGGGTCGTAGTATATACTACGATTGGTCACCGGAGGAGGGGGGTGTAAAAAATTGTAAAATATGGGTCACGTAGTATGGATATGTTCCCATATTATTAGGTCCGTTATTTGTATTACCAGTCTTTGTACTATTCTGGCCGTTGTACACCGGCCAAAATTCCCTAAATTGAGTATGCAATTTTCTTAGTCTTATATAAACTTCTTCATATCATCGAGTATATAATACACCAACCATACGGCATTTGGGCTGTTGCAGTAGTTTGTGATTTTTATACATACCAAGGAAATGCAACTTATCCACAATACGCGTATTGACATTGAACTTGCTGAAAAGACTTTATTAGCGCTAGCGAAGTCTTCAGTTCCAGATAATGTTCCTTACTTTGATAAGTTCTTTACTTCTCAAAAACTGAAAGATGAACTTGCCAACTGGCGTTTAGGACATTCGGGAACTTTTTATGTATCCGTTCTGCATGTAATTTAAAAGATGACCGATCTATAAAGTTTGAAAGCAGGGGCAGTTCGCAAGTTTTAATGGAGCAAGATGGTAAATTAGCGCTCACCAAATGGTTTGAAAATAATAAGCCGATAATTCTATTATTTACTGTTGATGTGGTAAATCAATGTATCTGGTTAATCAGTTACTTGTTATAAACAATGGAAGTCTATCTTAATACATGCATATTAAAAAATATATATATATACATATTTGCACTTGTTAGTTTTGACATGATAACGTCTTATAAATCGATGAACGCCGGCTGCACGCACGACGAAAAAGCATGACTCATCGTCGCGTTCCGCTTGAACCGAGCGTGCGAGCGAGAGCGTGGAACAGATACGACTAACATGTCTGCCACTAATTCATACAACCAATATAAAATGGATGAATTGAAAAAAGCGCTCACCGAAAAATAAATTCCAAGCTGCATCAATTTAAATTACAGCTCCATATGGACTCGATTCAGAAAATTTCGGGGAAGTCTCAGAATTCAATGTCTGAATTCATTGTTTTCTTTGTGAAATGAACTATAAAAACTATAATAAGAGATCAAGAAAACCAAAACTGTCATATATGTAAAAAGGGGTTAATCTAGCGTTATTCTTTTATGTAAACATAAACATATTTCTAAATAAAAACACATAGCAATTTATACAAGAAGGCCAATCTAAATGTAGGTCCTGTCATATAAATATAGTAATAATACAATACAATAAAATCCTCATAGACAAGGATTATGTAATGGAGTTAAAAACCTATTTCAAGTATAATGCTTGCAATATTTTCTAATAAAATATTTCATCAAAATAAAAAAATATTATTTTGATATTATTTTGTATTTCATACTTAGAAAAAATAAGCAGTAAATTTTAAAATAACAAAGCGTTTCTTTTTAATAAGTAAATTATCACAATAAAGTTTATTTTATTAATCTATTATATTCTAACAAGCCTGCGTCACTCGGTCATCAAAATATTAAATGTCTACTCCTTATTTATTTGCTACTACCATTACTTATATAGACTAATAATATTTAATATTTATTACTACTACTACTTAATTTTAATATTCCTTTTCATTTTTATTTAAATGTGTCAAATACTATCTAACAAGATAAATTTAATTTATTTTGTTTTGTTGTTTTTCGAAATTGCAAAAACAGATAAAGGCTGTGAAATCGTATAAATGATAACAGTTTACTCTTTTTATACCTACAGCGCCATCTAGTGTTAATCATAACTATCCCAATATTATATATTTAAAATGTATTACTAAATGAGTATCACTATAGCTTATTGTTTTTCGGTGACCTATTTTTAATATGTGTAATATATCTCATATTTTATTCATCCAAAAGAAAATATAACGAAGTTCTCGTAATGTAATAAAACTTACTTTGAGATTGAAACCTAAAGGTCCGTCTAACTGCAGCTACTTGCCTGCGCGCTTATTTATGCAAACTAGTTTACGCAGGCAAGTTGTTGGATGTAAACGGACCTTTAGGTCTCAATGCTCTAGGTATGTTTTGTAAGACAATAACATGAAATTGAAATTGCTTAATAAAACAGTAAATGGAAATGAGTTCATTTTTTAATAAAATTCGCAATTACGAAACATTGGCCGAGAAGTTGAGTACTCAAATTGTGATTTTCAAAATATGCCCTATTTTCTATGATGGTGTACTTATTTGTATTCGTTTTTACGATATAAGTAAAAGAAAAATATCTACAGATTACTACTTTATTACAAAACATTCGTTTTTTTATAAAATACCTATATCTCAGATATAGATATTATACATATCTGTTCATAATATCTTTGCAGTATCATCGTCATACTTCATCATGATTAATGTTCATGATGATGTAAATACGTAAAATACAGATTTTTAAACGAAATAGCCAACGGCTTAACCTCACCTACATTATTCATATAAATTCATATTGCTCTATGATCGTAATGATAAAACATGAAAACTTAATTATTGTACCTAATAAGTATCCCACTAAATAAAACAAACAGTACTCCAAATATTTAACCCGAAAATGCGTCATCTAGAGGTAATTATAAGAACTGTTTTGAGTATTTAGTTACTTATCTTCTGACCTGCCCTTATAGCATTAGACTTCAAAAATATACTATACAACGAAACACTAGAGGTCACTACTAATGTCAATTTAACAGAATTTTTAAAATATTTAATTATACATAGTTTCTTTCATTGACTAAATTTAAATAGTCCAGTATGTAAATTTTTAATAAAATAAAAAAATAACGGTATTCAAAAACGAATAATATCTGTGGAGTCGATAGTAGTGTCATCTATTACGACATATTAGATACAAGAAAAGTATTAGCTACATAGTGCAGATGGCAGCATAGTCATTAATTTTTTTATTTAACTTCCAACTTCAGATGTACATGGAATTTTTTTTTTCACTTCGCTAGTGCCAGTACCATATAATACAGTACAAATTTGGTTACGAGCAATTAATTTTATTACTTTCAATTACTTATCGTACAGTATAAATATTAGTTTAATTAACTGCAGTCGCCAGATGATCATGTCCAGATCTGAATTCACTAAACCAGAGCTATGAGATGGAGCTTCATCCTCAAATGCCAATTGAATTCTCTGACACGTTCCTTATTTTACTTAAGCCACAAGGAAAATCTTTAAAAATTATATTCCGAAGTTCTCTCGACTTAAATTCATTGTAATGCCTACAAACAATTTTCGAAACGATGTCACAATCAAAAAAAAACGGCAATCCACACGAACTAAAACGTAATTTATTCACAGAGTTCTATTTTCAAAAACCACAATTTTTTAATATCCTTCTTGCACATGACTAGTTCCAGAAATTTTTAGTACAACCTGTGGACCAGCTAATTTCTAAGATGAGATCCATGAAAAATAACTGGAACTCCTAACATATTATAAGTATACGTATAGCAATTTGGATATTTGCTATAAGTACTAATGAATTTGCTTTCGGAAAGCATCATTTGGTTAAATGGAATCTGATGATAAATTCCACAAATGATCACTAACTACTTTACCCTGTTGAAAACATCCAATACAGTCCCATACAAAACAATAGAATCTGTAATGGCTTATATGTAATCTATCTGGAAGAAAAAATTTCCAGAGTTAAATTTGAAATCTATATGTAAGTCCATCATAGCAAGGTTTCTTTATTGGACTTAATGGATTGTAATGTTATTTGTATCTGTATGGATCCTAACTGCACCTTACCTGTAGGTCTGTATCCGTTTTTATCGTAAGTCCATGTGGACATAAAAACCAATGTGGATTTCCGAATACGAAATAGATAATGTTTTTAATGCTTTTTAATGACAATTCCACAATCGGAAAAAATGATGTATTCTATATGTAAATTCAGATAAGAACTCTGCAGACATATAAGTTCCATTAAACTTTCCGTTTCGTCCCTTCGAAAGTTTTTATGGGTATGGATATGGATTTGCAGCGACAAAAGCACATTAGATTCCAATACAATCATTTCTTATTGGAATCTATTGGATGTTTTCAACAGGCTATGGACTGCTATGATATTTCATTGAGATTGTTAATAGTGTTTATCAAAATGCACATTGTGAAGTGGAACTAATGTTGTATTATCTGCTAAACTCTGATAATGGGATTATGAGGAATCCCATGTTGAGAACTTATGTTCATCGAAATGTATGTAGTGTAGTGAACATAATGGTGAAGTACGAAGAGAACTACTCAACACTTCACCATTATACAGAATTCGATCAGTACTTTCTTGTTAGGTAGTAAAGCAATTTACCGGTGACTTGCGGAAAACGTGAAAAATCAAAGATCTTAGAAAGCAACCGGCATAATCAACGGCCTGGCAAAAGTGTTAGTCTAATGGTGATTGTACTCTAACTAAAAATCTAGGGACCCTGGAATGATTGTCAGCGCCACCAGAAAATTGGGGATCGGAATTGGTTTCCGACCTTTTCGGTATAAAGGTAAAAGCACTCACTTCTTGACCCTCACCATTATACATATATGTATAGATTTACAACTGTATACATATGAGTAAATGTAGGATAAATTCTGAAATTTCATTACCATTCACAAAAAAAAAACGTGAAATAGAAAAACTTAAGAAATATAAAACCACCTTTAATAACTTTTAAAAATAATTTGTTGTTTTTGGAGTCGGTAACAGCCAAAACAAGGGAAACACAATAAAGTTTAGTGTTTATTGACGAGCTCTAGTGCTATTAATAATAAAGCCTGAAAACAGTTCATTTGTCCTTCCGCACCATCGACGTAAAACGAAGTCTTTATTCAGAAATGTATATTCGTCACACTTCACGCTTCTTACATCTATAAACTATAAAGTTTGTATAACAGTCAATACAGTTTTTGCCTCTTATAATTCAATATGTCCGTTACAATGCACAAGTGACTCCTCTAAGGTTGCCAGTATCCATGGGCGACGGTGACCATCAGTATGCCGATGATCCGCATATTCGTTTGCCCCTTATGAATCCTATAAAATAAAATTATTTTTATTATCTTTTTATGTAAATTTAAAAGTATTATTAAATAATCAATCGGTAAAAAAGAGTATTACACTCAGTAAAAAATAATGGAGCTTATTAAAGCGAACACAAGAGTCAATAAGAGATAATTTAACTCAACACCCACATATGTAAACGTGATTATGAAATGTGATGTTTTGAATTTAACGGATGTCAAATTATAGGAACTGAGCACAACCGCGTCTGGGATATCTTTAGCTGGTGCCCACTCCAAAATCAAAACCTTTTTTTTTGTCGCATCTAAACACATCCGGTGGCTTAGACTGGTTGTCTTATTACATAAAAGCAGAAATAGATTTCGTTTACCGGAATCGATTTGCGAGTAAACTTGTTGGGTATAAAAAAAATGTTATTCTTATACGCAATTTTGAGCGACTTTAAAGCGTTAGATTAAATTAAAACTCTGTACACTTATCGAGGACCGATGACTGTACAATAATATAATATAATTGGACTGATTCAATGATGGCGCCAGAAGGTAGACACAGAAACTTCCTAACAGAATGACATATCTTATCAAATTCAAATTGTTATATTCTTCCGACGATAGTAATTTATATAGATTATCGAGGTAAGATTTCGCACCCACGAAATTAGTACCACAGTCAGAGTATAGCACTCCGACGGGGCCGCGGCGAGAGAGAAACCGTTTAAAGGCGCTTAGAAAAGATTCAGTACTGAGATCACTAGCTAACTCTATGTGAACGGCTTTAATTACTAAACAGATAAATAAACATATATAAGATTTAATAGAGCGTACACCCCGGCGACGGTAAGGCAGAATATGTAGAGGTCCTGCGTCATCTATTCCACAAAAATGGAATGGTTTTATTCCCATTTCTAGACGACAAGAAGGAATTTCACCCATAAGCGGGAATTCAGGCTTTGGTCAACATTTAAAACAAATTATACACTGTCGAGTGCGTTGACGTACGATGTTGCGTGCGGCTAAAATCCAGTATATTTGTCTGATGAGAGATAGCAGTAATTGTGGACTGCTATTTCTCATCTGTTTTTGATTTGATCTCATCTGTCTGTGTTTGAGCTTTAATAAGCTCAAATTCTAATGTCTTGAAATGTACTCTCACAAAGAGTGATTTACACAGTCTGATGATGGAGCTGGAAGTTAAGCACTAGTACTACATAATAGAATGACGTAGCTTAGCCGTGTTTAGGCTTGATGGAATTTTCTTCAAATGCACTTTGTCATGATTGGATTTCAGAGTCTGATGATGAAGCTGAACTGTTGGCACGGGAACTCCATAACGAAACAACATATCCTAATCGTGTTTGGGCTTGTTGAAATTGTTCGGAGACGTAATTTTGCCATGGTAGTTTAGATTTAAACCAAGATAGTTTAAATTTAAATTAAAAAATAATTAACGTGTTTAATTAAGTTTCTTATCAGCTAAATTCGGTATGTTTTGTTCACTAAAATTCTTATAATACGAGTTTCAAGGTGGCCTATAGTAACATTTTTAAAGTAAATTCGCATAGGTACTACCAGTATAATTATGTTTGTTATTCTATTTATTTCATTTATTTTTGTATATTTTTTATGTATATAGGATAATTAATGAGTAATTCAAGTAATTTAAAAATAATCTACAAACTTCGAGTGCGGGAATATCATAAAATCAATAACACGAAACAAGGTACTCCATTCTGTTGCTTTTCCCCAAGTTTGTGACAGATAAATCTATAGTGTTAAATAAAACACAGACTACGAGCAATACACGTGAAATATTTATTTTAATTAATACTGATTTACTTTGTAGATAAATATTTATTTAACTTAATTTTAATGTTTGTCTCAATCTGTTTTTATATGTGCACAAAAAAGAATTATATGTATAATATAAATATTTAAAAAATGAGTAGGTAAGTAGGTATTTTAGCTTGTTAAGAATTTATACAAATGTCGGTTCTTTTTATCTTTCAGGGGCATGAAACGTACAAAATGCCGTACAAAATATATGATACCGAAAATTTAGACCATGCGTTGGTAACTGTTAGAAATGGCGAAATGGCTTACCAGGCTTCAAAATTATATAAAGTGCCTTACCAAACGCTATTGGACAATTGAAAAATAAACACACAAATCCTTCCGGGCATGCAACAATTCTCAGGAAAGAGAAAGAAAAGTTAATAGTTAAATGGATTCACCACATGGGAGAGATTGGGTTTCCCGTTATAAAGGAGCAGTTACTGCATTCTGTTAATAAATTAGTTAAAGATTTGAATAGGACCAGTCCGTTTAAGGTTGGAATTCTTCAATGTTCATTCTTTAAGTGCGTCGGAAAAGAGATGGTTGGCGTCTTTCTTAGGAATCACAGGTTGCAACAATTGTTTGAGAATTAAAAAAAAAACAGTCACTGCAGACTGGTACACTAACAATTGTTTGTCTCTTGCATTGAAAAAAGTTCAGGAAAAACGACCTCGCGGTAAAATTCTCTTTCATCTTCCACACACCGCCAGACAAACAATTAACTATTTGGGAACTTCAGGTATAGAAATAATGACCTACCAGCCTTACAGCCCCAACTTCGCAGTATGAGATTTTTATTTATATCCTAAAATAAAATAAAAACGTGGAGAAAAGTGATTTACGGACGCCGAGGAAGCAGAGGCTGCATATAAAAAGACGGTCTAAGCTACCACTAAGTACGAGTGGGCTAAGTGTTTCTCTCAGTGATTCCATTAAATGCAGCGATATATTGACCTCAACTGTTTTTAATAATAATAATAACAACTTACTAGTTTGTTCAGTTTTTGATTTTCGAAGGACTTTCAGACTGACCCGCAAACATGCCTATAGCGTCAGCAATACCGTTGTCCACTTCGGAACGCGTTTTTTTATTTTTTATTTAGGGTATTAAATTAATATGATTTTTTTTAATAAAAGACATTTTTTCCTTCTTAAAATAATCTGAATATTTGGTTTTTGAATATGCCTAATTTTTTGATTATGTCGTATTTATTGACTTTAATAAATCATCTTATCATTAACATTTTTATACAAAAATACTTTTGATGTTTCACATCCGTCAGGCGTTCTGTGGTGGTCCATTTTTAGGGTTCCGTAGTCAATAAGAAACCCTTGTATTTTTGATACTTGCCTGTGACATGCAGTAACATGTAGTATGCAACCCACCACTGATCCTCGAATCTGTTTCTCCACTACGAATCCTCATCTAACGAATTGAATATTGATTTGACAGGATTGACAGGTATCAAACACCTAAGCAAGTTTCATGCCAGTTAGGCAGATCTTCAGGAACATGCAGACTGTCACATCCACTAGGGTGTCAGGAGTGTTAAAACTACCAAAATATATGCTACCAGCCACCTCGTCTTACGCAAGTCTTACAGTGAGTGATACCTCAAAGACAGAGCCCCATCCACCAACATTCACAGACAATCACTGATAGACATGCTTGTCGGTTGTCACAGAATAACCATCACAAAATCATTGCCTAAATTGTCACAGGCAAGCGTCCCACAACGTTGATTTGTAAATATTAATTTGGTCATTAAGCACATTATCCCTATTTTTATGTATTGAAATTTCAAACGATTCCAGAGCATATACTTTTAAACCTGTCTGTCGTACATGCAAAATATCAAATTTGTGGTTGTTACTAAGTTTATAATCGATCTTTATTAAATGTTTGGCAAATTCTGGTTTGTCTTCTTTATTGCTACTATAAACCGAAATTAGAAAATAGAGGGGGAACACAATTTTTGCAATTTTCAAAGCGATTATTTCCGAAGTTATTCACGTTATCAGAAAAATTGCTTAGAGACCTTAAATTGTTTTTAATATATGTGCCAATCGTTGATGTTTGCTAAAAAAAGTTTATTTCAGCTTCTGTTACATGTATGGAGTGCCCGCCCTAGATATATTTATTTTTAATATTTAACGACGAAACTAAGTAGTAATGTAGGTACTATATAAATATAAGTAGTGTAGGTACTATATAATAATATAAATTTCATCAATATACATCTTGTAATTTTTGAATAAAAGGCCTGCGATATACGGACGGACGGACGGACGTGACAAAACTACAAGGGTTCCGTATTTGCCATTTTGGCTCGAAACCCTAAAAAACGCTGTAAGTGTATGTGTACCTGCGGGATAATTTAATGGGAATTAAATAGAGAAACCAGGATCGGAATCATGATTATAATCACTTAATATAAAAGATGAAGGTTTTAATTTACGTCCACGTAAGCGGAGCTGCGGGCTAAAGCTGTAACGAGTTTATAAAATTACGTACATGCAATAAATATTACTGCGATAGATATCACTAGGTAGTTATAAAATAAATGTATGAGATATTTGTTATTTATCTAGAATTAATCTCGAAGCCAATAACTGAAAAATATTCATCAATACCCAATGGCCTAGGCAATAAAATCGCTTATGAACGTAAGCGAGATTAAAATTTATAAAGATAAAGTCTTCACGAATTATTACAACGTCATCCTATACTCAAAAGCGACTTATATGACTTACGTGAAGAATGCATTAAACAATAAGATCAAAACAGTGTATTAATACTGTTTATTATTAGTATTAATATTGATGAACACCAATATTAATTGCTTCTCTTGTCATTTGTTACGAAAATTAATTATTTGACGACCGACAAACGACTAAGTAGTCCGGAAAAAGGTTAATCTAACTTTAAAATCTTTATTATCTAAAAATAATTATAACACTAAATAACTTACGTGAAATCATGAGAAATCACTCGCCTAACAGACAAAAATTGCGCCACCTTAAACAATTGTTCCCTGCCGGCTTAAGGAGCTTATCCGATGGATGGCATCAAAAAGAAAACGGGTCTATTCCTAGTATATGATAAAAAAAATTGACAATACATTCGCACCGATACTTGACAAAGCTCTATTTATTTTTGTAATCTCAGAACGTTTGTTTTTAAGTGGACGTGCCAAATGACGTCGTTGTGTTACCTAACGGCACGCCTCGTGTCTCGTTCTCGTGCAGTTGTGCCTAAACAAAAACAAAATTAACTTTGCAGAATGAAAAAAAATGCGACACTTTAAATATACCAATACAAAATTAAAATGTAGAACATTACTAGTAAAATTTGGGCCATTACATTGGATAATTTAATATTTCACGCGTCCAGTATGTATTTTTTCATCGACATAATTTCCTTACGTATGGTGTATAATAATAAAGAATTCAACAGTACTAAATCTAACAACGGTACAGTTCAAAAGTTACTATTATTCATTCCATATGTAAAATGAGAGAATATTTTATATTTATTAATTAATATATTCTGAATATTTCTATATCATGTTATACTAGCAAATGTTGAATATATTCTTGAACGATAGAACATTCTGGATTTCACTGTATTGGGATCTTTTGGACTATTGAAAAAAACAACTTATTTTAATAAGAGCAAGACTTTTTATTCTATTTTTAGTATTTGTTTTTTTTTTAATAAATAAGAAACAACCACTTAACTAATTACAAGTTTAGCAAATTGTAAAAATTTATGTAAACTATAATAAATGTTTTTAAAAGAACACAAAGAATATTTAATTAAAATTAAACAAAAAAAATAACGTGCATCATTTAATAGCTCACTCATATTTTATGTAGTATCTACTGCAATCAAGCATCTTACTATACAGCGAATAAGTATTTTTATAATTTTAAAATATTTTTTTCAGTATTGCCTAAGCAGTCATTTGAAATTTTGATATTTCTCTTCTTTCAATATTTAAATAAATTGTACCGCACAAATTGCTTTTGAAAGGTCTATGATTTCATGAAAAAGTGAACGGAAAATTGTTATTTTCACAATTGCATCACTCAATTTCTACATTAAAACCACTTTCTAGCAGTTAAAAAAGAATTAGAATTTATATAATTCCTGAACGTTAGTCTCTACATTTTATTCGCAGTTTACCACGCACAAAGATTATAAAATTATTGACGAAACCCTTAATAATATTTGTTGCACTCGGAACCCTTTTTCACAGTACACTATCGTAATTTGTTCATCTTGTCTTATCACCGACGTATGTAATAACACTATATAACATTTTCAAGACCTACCCCCTAAAAGACGCAAGAGTTATAAGAATTTTATTGTTTATTCGCGGTCGGACTGTAGTGCCAATTTAGATAAGCTAGTAGTAAAGGTGTAAAGATAGACAGTACGTACAATTACGAGACCGCGGCGCCTGTCGACCTGGCTGTAGTGCAGGAGATACAGCTGCGGCAACACTCCTCAAACGCGAACGGCAATGGGGCTGAAATGCAGTACTCAGAAATCTGGTAAAATTACCAGTAAAACGTTGATCCACACGAAGGTAGGAATAGAAATTACTATACGAATAAAAAAAACGAAATGAATTTCTTCGGCTTTAATTATTTCAAATTTCGCTAAAAGTAGACAGGTTTTTAAGTTATTAAATTATTCATTGTATACATTTTTTGTTAAATCACTCGCTGTGTATAAATAGATATAGCGAAATTATATTCGTTTTAAATATAATATTTCATGTTAGTTCTTATATACATTAAGTAATGCCTAGACTTAAAAAAAAAATCGCTTGTTATGGACACTAGATTTCAAAATAAATATATTGCTACCAAACACTAAAGTCAAAATCGGAATAACATTGGAATAAATTTATATGATCCAAATTAAAAACTAAAATGGAATATATATAAATCAATGTAATGAACAATATTTTATTATTATCATTTTATGATTCCTTTCAAATATATGAAAATCTGTAAAATGTCATTCTTTTATAAATTTCTCAATACTGTCTACTTCGAAGAAGAGCTTTTTGTTCCAAAATATTTTTCTACGTGTCAAGTTTCCTTTCACTCTGCCAAAAAATTCATTACCAGGATTACATATGAAATTTCCTTACATAATGCTTCATTTTTTCTCAGAAGATTCAAAATTACGATGTGTGTTTATTAATTTATGACTTTTTGGTTATGTTATTTATGTCAAAACTTGAATCTATTGCAATAAGTGAATAATGTTATCAAAATTTATTTAAAAATAAGAGCTTCGAATGCTAGTCAGAATGAAATAGCCAAAACGGGAACGCAGAGGACTTGTATCAAATTTTAATCACCCCACTTCTGAGGCATGTCCACCCACCATCTTTATATATCACCATCATAGCGCGAGGCTTGGACGTCAAGTTCAGAGCGAATGGTCGAATTTGACTTAACACGGAAAATCATTGTTCAATTCCGTAGTGGTCAAGATTGAATCAGGTATCCTTCGGGGGCTCGTTAAATCGAAGGCCATCACCGTTCAAAATTCGCGATGGATTTTGAAAGTGATGCCGCATGGAGAAGAGAAACTAAGAGTGATGTGGGACGGGAATGGAATCGCGAAATATTTGACCAGAATAAAGAATATGTATCTGTGAACACCACAAAGAGGAGTGTCTATACACATTCGTAATATTTTTATCGGGCTATCAGAACACAAGTCAATTAATGTTATCACTGGTTATCACCGGAAAGCTCACTCGCGAAAAATAAAATGTCACGTACACGATTCTAGTGATTTATTCATATTTTGTAACTAATTTAAAGGATTCACTATTTCAATATAATATCAAATTTTAAACAATACTTTTTATCGTTAAAGTATTGCATCTACAAAACGCATACAAAACTACTTACCCTAAAAAGTCGCAAATTAACACAGATAGATTAGAAACGTATTTAACGTAAGTATTTATATTGCGTTAATCATAATTAAAATCTGGCAAAGATTATGTCGATTAATGTTTCAAATTTGACCGCGGCTTTGTCCTTTAATTTTTACTTCGATTGATCCACTGTGAATGCTGATCCGAATCTCGGTCCTGCTCTTGATTTCAATTCTCATTCCACTGTCAGCTCCGATCACAATCCTGCTCCCGTTTTCGACACTGATCCGACTCTCATTTCCAAGGTCAGTCCTTATGTTGATCTTGATGGTTTTTACTTTGATACTGCTCTTAATGATACACTAGTTACCCATTTTTCTTTATATATATAATAAAATTTTATGATAAAATTGTGCATATTGTATAAATAGTATGCCATGTTTTATTGCAGAACATAACCGCTATACAAATTTAACGGATTGCAATCATCCTTCCAGGCGTTATATATATAGCGTGATGGAAAGACAATCATCAAATCAAACTTTCGCATTAATATTCACATACAATACTAGAAAGAATTTCTAGTACCCAATTAGCCATTTAGCAAGAGTTAACAAATACATGTGCGCATGCTTTATAGGACCTCGTGTCTGCGCGCAAAAAAAATCTATCAAATAAAATAGAGATGGACACTACCCACTGACCAGTCGAAAATGGTGAAGTTATTCTAACAGTGAGCGCTGGTCACACTATAAGCATTAATGGGTATTATGTTGCAAAACGACAACACCACAATTATTGTAGGGGAATCCTTTTGTTATGTTTCCGATCTATTTATATAATCCGGCCATTTAAAGGAGATTTCTATTGATTACATCTATGTATTACAATAGGTTTCATTTAACCACAATATGAAAGTAATTAATGAATATAAAATTTTATAAGTCTACTACAATCGTTGGTCCAACTGTAATAATGGACTTATAAATCAATCGGTCGTTCCTAACACATTTTTTGACATATTTTCCTTTGAAGTTTGTTTTAATTTTTGCGGACTGTTTTTGACCTTACTACTATTAAACAAGTTTTGGATGACATAAATAACTAGAATGAAATTGTAGTGTTGTATTATCAAGCAACCGGACTAATTTCAAATGTATAGAACAAAATTCTTAAACATTTGTGAGCGACTGACGGTTCACTGATATTGCATGATCAAAATCTTAACACGGGCAACGCTTTTTACAAATCACTACCTTTCCGTCCGTAGTTTTCTTTGCATAAACATATAATGTTTTTGTTTCTTTATAACATTGTATCTTGCTGTCAATTCCTATCCCAGTTTTTCAGATATAGATGCAAAAGCCAATGCCCAACTGCAACTAAAAGCAAGCGCAATACCTAAGTATACTCGGTACCTTGCTTGCGACTGGAACTCAATACTGAGTTTAGGAATTTAATGAAGAAAGAATAATAATTAGAAAATAAGTAATTTATAATAATAGTTAATACAATAATAGAATATCAACACAAAATGATCATAGAAAACTAAAAATGACACTTCGTCAAGCAATATTTTAGACTCAGTGAGAGAAATCGAAAGAAAATATCACAACGAATATTTAATAAAACAGTGGAAGTAATTTGTAAAATTATAAGACCAGCGTAAGCTATGATAAGTAAATAACTGACGTCATCTATTTAGTTAGTTGGAACTATTTCTTTTTTTTTGTTGCCTGAAAATCCCCATTTTTTTTTGCCATGATAACGTTTTATAAATCGATAAACGCTGGCTGCACACGCGAAAAAGCATGACTCATTGTCACGTTCCGTCTGAACCGAGCGTGCGAGCGAGAGCGCGGAACAATAGAGAGGCACGGCCTAAGCGTTCGGCTTGTGGCGCATCTCTTTCTTCCACTACATCATCCGATGGGGTGGAAGAGAGATGCAAAATAATTATAATTCAGTGATAATAATTCAATTCATAAAAGTATGCAATTTTTCATCAATATTTTCTTATGACCTTATCACGTAAAATTATCATCTGTAAAACAGCTTTACAAACAATCAATTTTTAACAGTAAAATCATATTATAAAAAGAACTCCAATCTTCGTCAGTTCCATACCAGTCACTGATTATCCAGTTCATGTGTAAGACAATCTGAGCAACGAATTGATGTAGTTCGCTGAACAACTCAAAATAAATGTGACTATTGTTATCGACAACAAACGCTCTGAAACTTCATTTTAAAAAGTTTTAATGCAAGACTTGTCAAAATCGTGTTACCCAAATATCGGAACAATGTTACGTGCGAATTAAAAATGAGTTAAGGAACACAATAATGCAAGAACGTCAAACGCCTTCACTTGACCTTTACTTAACATCAATCCTGAAACGGGATTTACTTAAAAATGTTGCTTCGGCTAGTATCCTTTGTACGTTTGTTCACATTAAATCAATGATCGGCATATGTGCAAAAACAAATATTAATTTTTTTGTGCTTTTCTTTTTTCTGTTATATTTTATGCTTTAAACTTTAATACGTAAAATAAACCACAAACGTTTGTTTGCATTTGCTACAGGCTCAATACTAATTTAATCTGGTACTGGTAAAGAAAGGTAAAAACTAAACAGATTTTTTTACGATAACATTGGATATGGAATCCAATATTACAAAAGTCGGATTATCAATTTCCCATATTTACTAAACATATATCAAAGTAATTTTCCTTTCATGGTTATCCATAAACATAATTATTACAACGTCTGCTTCTTATTGGAACTAAACGACGTATTCCACTTCTACATAGATTGATGTGTCTAATCGCGTACAATGCTACAGTTCACTTATTCACTACTTCTTTTGTATAACTCGGCGTTAGTTTTCATGGACAAAAAAAATTTGAACATAATATCTGGATATAAATAAATGCTTACTACATATGCGAGCGTTTTCACCTGATCACTATAACGATATCAAATAAGGGAAAGCTTCCCTTACCACAAAATTAATTAAAACCCCACAGTAAATCATATTTTAAATCTATATTGAGCCCTTTAAAGATATACTTTTTTTAGCGGGTTATGAAAAGAATTATGAGAATGAATTTTTATTTGGGTGACACGAAAACTACAGTATAAAGTTGCTCGCAAGCGGTTTAGCGAGCAACTTCAGAGTACTATTAACTAATGTGTCAAACGTTCGAGCTGAATGGCTACCAGTTATGAAAATATGGACGATTCTACCAATATCATTACTTCAAATTTTGATATGACTGTAAGACAGGCGAAATTAGCAAGTTCAATAGTGAAATCAGACAGCGAGTTTTGTGTAGCTGAACGCAAAAACAGAAAATGGAAACAAAACAGCTTTAACATATTTCAATTTTTCACTTAATAATTGTTATAATTTCAAATAAAAAGATAACATTGATATTACACTGTGTATAAGAAAATAAATATTAATATATTTAATTTTTCAAAATTAACATAAACTTTTTCAACCGTAATGATTACTCTAATCCGATCCCTTTATTATTTTATTGTAATTAATTATTTATATGCAAATAAAGACTTTTTTTATTATTACAAAGAAGTATAACTTTTCACGCGCATATGTAGGTTCGAGGACACGCATCGTTTTGATTGAATTTGACTACTTTGAATTTTACGATGGCAGATTGAAAAGTAGTCTCTATTGACTATGAAATGATATTGAAAATGATACTGGCCGTTTGTCATATTCTTGGGTTGTTCGTTTTGTTTTTAAGTATTAATACTTTTTTATTATATTTTATTTTGAACATATCACAAGAAAACGTAAGATGTTAAAAATTGAGCATTGATTAGTCATCAGTTTCTCACTAAAACGCAATATTGGAAATCGAACAGTGTTCCTACGTTAAATGTGTCTAATGATTCTTGGCCCACTGATTTCATAATAAAGTTTTGGTTGAAGTAGTTTTAAAAAGGCCTTGAGAGCCTCGAAGATGACCGTCGTAGTGGGCGACCCATTTCGATCGTTACCGACGAAAATGTAGCTAATAAAAATGAATTCTTTTCAGGCGACTCGATAATTAAAGAGTGGGATATTGTTAGAAATGTGAGTATTAATAAGGACGGCGTAAATGAAACAATCATCAATGTTCAATAAATAAATAGATAAAATTTGTTTCTAGAATAAATTAATAAGCAGAAATTACTTTTAAAAAAGAATAAGACCTGGATTCGGTAAAGGGACCCCAAAAGTAAACAAAAAGTTATTACCCTGGAAATTTCAGGATGAGAAGATTCCTCGGAAATTTGAGATTGGTTTAATTGTTAATTAGACTAATTCGTTTAATTGGAACATATGCAAAGGCGCTAGTAAATCGAACCCCACTAACTTTAGGCCTATATCTGTACTGCCGACATAAAGTACAATTTTTAAAAATTTGATCCTAAATCAACTACTTCATTTTTATAGTAACTAAAAACAGTTCGGTTTCACATGGGGTCGCTTAAAATTCGATGCTGGTGTTAAGCTTGTCGAAAAAATTTTTGAAGCCTGGGAGGATTCGCGGAAGGCAATACGAGTGTTTTACGATCTCTCCAAGGTGTTCGATGGTGTAAATCACGAAACACTGATCAGGAAGCTATATCACTATGAAGTTACGGGTCGTGCACTCGACCTACTGGCATCATATTTGACTAATAGGGTTCAGAAGGTCGATGTCAATAATATGAAATCGTCTGGATCCGTAGTCCGCATGGGGGTGCTACAAGGATCGATCCTCAGTCCATTTCTGTTTTTAGTTTATGTTAATGATTTACTTAGCCTTGTTAAGGACATTAATGAGATGGTACTGTTTGCAGATGATATCTTTATTATTCAAAATTAAAAGACATCTACTCGCTTATGACGAAGTGAACATAGGTATCTCCAAAATTGAAAAATGTTTTCTCTAAATAATTTACTTCTTAAGAGGAAGAAAACAAAATGTGTGAAATTCTCACTTCCGAATGTGAAAAATGAATCTAGTTCTATTTTAATCGAAATGAGAAATTAGAGCTTGTTGACACTACTTGTTGTATTCTTAGGACTTACTTTAGATAATAAACTTCAGTGAGGTCCTCATATCGGTGAGTTGGCGAAAAGGTCTGCTACATTTGCAATTAACAGAATAAGAAATTTGTCCGATATCATGACCACCAGATTGGTTTATTTTGACTGTCCATAGCTTGATATCATCTGGCATCCTGCTTTGGGGACATGCTGCGAATGGTCATAAGAATATTTGTTTAGCAAAAACGGACCATTCGCGCAATTCATGGGGTGAGACCTCGTGTTTCTCTTAGAAGAAAGTTTAAAGAAATTGAAATTTTAACTGTGGCATCACAGTTTATTTATCAAAATCCAATATATTAAAAAAAATTAGAACATTTTAATAAAAATAATGATAGACATCATTTCAATACCAGAAATAAAAATGAATTGTGTTTACATATTAGTCGACTGCATAGGGTCACAAATTCATTTAGGCGGCTCCGTCTGCGCATGTTCAATAAGAAATAATAAAAAAATAATTAAAAAACTGTAAATTCTTTAAATGTTATGACGTATTTCATGTGTTATATTATAACTTATTATAATTAAATTTTCTCGAGTAAATATTTAAATCGTATAACGAACAAAATCTACTCGTTGCCCTTTTTCTTCCACTTTTCTTACTTTGTCGCCCAATTCTGATTCAGGAATCTTCTTCTTCTTCTACATTTTTTTGTATTGTCATCCAATTTATGAGTTATACTCGAATTTTACTAATCTTCCTCTGCTTCTTCTTCGTCTCGTCTTTTCACTTTTCCTTGCATTATCATTTAATTCTGACCTATGCTCAAACTAGCAACCTACTTTTTTCTTCTTCCACAATTTCTCGCAGCTAATTCTGAGCTATATTTATAGTTTCTAATTATTAATTCATCAGGAAGTAATTTAAAATTGATTGCAAAATTCCACACGAACAGACAAAAAAAAGGGAATTAATAAAAACGTAGTAAAAAACGCCCATAGTCGTCTTATTGCACGACTCGTAATGCGAAACATTGGAGAATGCTATAAGATCGAAAAATTTTATTCGCCTCTCGACAGAAAATATATTTACCGCTGTGCTGTCATTAATACACAAAAATAGGAAAAACTCTATACCATTGTACAGATAATTTAATGAATATTAATCATCTTCATTAGTTTTTTTATAAATATTTCCCAAGTACCAGACATATATATTTTATTATATGTATAAATTGTGTATACCTAGGCAGTTCATCAATTCTGTTAGATAAAGCAAACCTCTAAAGTACTTAATAAGATCTTAAAGACCATAAATCACCGTGATCATGCGACGTATTATTGCACAAGGATAATAAACAGCGAGGGCGAGCAAGTGAAACATTGAGGAAATAGATGCAATCTAACATATCTGAATCATGATTCAGATGCTACAGTGTAATACTAAAACGTACTATACGAAAATATACAATACAAACAGCGAAATAAGAATAGAAAGCAAGACAATATTACAATAATATTCTCTGATATAATTAGAATTTCTCATTGTCAATTAAAAATTGCTTAAAAGTTAATAGCGGTTTGGAAATTATTATGACACAACTCATATATGAGACAATTTTGAACACATACGACCGTGATGCGTTTAGAATTTAACATTAATAGATTCTTCAAAGCTTTCCAGTACTTCAAACAAGTTTAGAAAACACTCTATTATTAAAGGCCTCAAATGAAGCTGTAAGCGATTTATCGAAATATTTTACTATTTAAAAATATAAAATAACTATTTAAAATACCGGCCAAGAGCATGTCGGACCATGCTCAATGTAGGGTTCCGTTACTACAAAGAAATGCGCTACATACGCATTACTGAATGTAGTGCACTGCATGCACGCAGTGCTGAATATTTTCAGTACTGCAAAAAACACCGATCCAAAAAAAAACAAATTTAAAAATATTAAGCTGATTATTAAGAATAACAGCGGTGTCCTTCAAACTCTCATTTGCAATAGTTATCTGCTAACTGTTAAAGTTAAAAACTAAATATATCAAAATATCGGTAATCTTAGAAATATTGATATTTGTGACATTAACTTAATGTCACAAATTTACCATAAAACTATGTAAGTCAACTGCCAATTGTGAAGTTATGACAACGTATTTAGACGTGTTTAGTTTTTAACTTTAACAGTTAACAATTAATTGTTACAAATAAAGAGTTTGAAGCACACCGCTGTGAATCTGTGCACTTATGGAGATGTGACGCGTAACGACTCGTATATTTTCCCAAATCAAGAATACAATACAAACGTAAATGAATATCATCCACAAGAAAAATAAAACAAAATGAATAATTATCGGGGATCAATTATGCTATCTCAAAACGTTATAGCGTATATCGTCGTGACGTAAATATTATTAGGCAGAATATTCTTTTAAATTCCGGATATTTGTTTGTTTTTTACTCTCGTGACATGTTTATAGGGTTTTTTATAGTTAAGGATGCCATGTTTATTACCTCGTTCACATTTATCATTTGATACTTTGATTAGTTCGCGGGGTATATACAAGGAAATTGGACCACTGAAAGCATTGATTTATAAAAAGAGTTATCTTTTTTATACATGGCTGGCACTTGTCTCTTCTTAAAAAATACGTCAGTCGAAGGCGCAAACAATGCCGAGCTACTTAATTTGTGCGTAAACTTACCATTGGCTGACTTAGTTTACGTCACAACGATACAGGCTACATCGTTTTGTGTTAATTTAATTGATCCCCATAAGGATGTAAAATAATAGTAAGTATATATACTAATATATAGTTACTTGATTGTTGTTTATTGTTATTTCATTTTACGTATAGTCTTTAACACGTTTTTATTAACTTGACCTGTATGGATGTATGCATGAAAGATTTTTTTTTACTTTGAAGAAAATAATGCAAGGATACCGGGAAAAATATAATATGACGATTTTTACGAGCCGGATTAACAAAAAGCGTCTATAAAGTTAATGGCCAGCAGGTGGAATAAAGCATGTACATTTTAGAGCTTTTCGAGCTTAATATGTTGATTGATCTAGATCTGATTAGAATCGATTTCATATTTAGACCCGGAGTATAGAATTTTATGGGAGTAAAATCAAGTGTTAGATAAATGACGTTACGCTATGGTCATGGTTACTGAAATAAATAAATCGTCATGGTTACTATTTACATTTCAATCAATCAGAATGTGACAAATATTTTTCTCCGCGAATCATTGTTAGTGTATACAGAAGGGGGTTCAAAACTGTTGAAGAAACGTTACCATGAACTTCCACTTATACTTGGTGGGGATTTTTTTTCAATATTTTCTTAAATGACGAATTAATTGTTTTACTATTAACATAAATAAATGAATTATGTATTATGCTTTGAATAATATAATAGATGCTTTCATTTACCATTATACTATTCTACATGTACGATATCATCTTAAAGCAGTAAACTCCATTCGTGCGTCGGAGCTCACACACTTTTTTTTTTGTTGTCCCCTTTTAAAACTCTGAAGTTTGATAAACCACTCGATATTTTTGCTTTAACTTATAAAAGCCGATTATTCAATTGTAAAATTTTGACTTATTTCTATAATTTTAATAATCGATACGAATTATATTAACAGTATGACCTTAAATCCATTCTTAGACATTCTGAACCCATCATTGGATCGGCAAATCAGATTTATCGAGTGAATCCTAAATTCTGTTATATGTATAGAATGTATTCTAATGTATTTATATTTTTCGTACAATATTTACACTGTGGCATGGCTTAGGATCGATCCAAAATTTCTGATGGATTTATTCATTTTTTCAATGTTTTTAGTTCGTTTGTTAGTTGAGCCATTGGATATAGCCAGGCTTTCCCCTTAAATTTACATGATTATTTTTACAAAACTAAAACTATAAAACTAAAATTATACTATTACAAAGATAATTTATTAGCGATACAATATTCTATAAAGACGTTTTCACGAAACCGTGATACAAGCAATTCATATTTATATGAGATATTTTTTATTTAGGTCTAATGATGACATCAAAAACTCGTCGCTGATAAATCACCCAAAAGAAAGGAAAAAGAACATTCTCTGTCTTATATACTTTGTTCCTCACTTTGAAATTACTTAAAAGATATTAATCAGTAAATGCCTAAGCCAACGAATCGAATAATTTAATTCAATACACCTTGAACAACAAAATACTATTTTCCTCCGGGGGTTCCCGTTACCGTTATTATGACAATAAATAATGGAAGCCGTTATCATCCTATTCAGCAAAGTTATTCGATAACGTCGATTAAGGACTCCGATAATGAAATTCATGTAGGTCATAGCATATGGCCGTGGTGGCGTGTCTTTGTATTGATAAAAATTCTCCTTAATTCAAGCCATACCTTTTATTATTTCCTACATGCACGACTTAGCTGTGCCTGCTGCAGCGTGCAATGTCAGATCGTGTGACGTTTAACAAAAGTTAAATATACTTTGCAAATACGGGGAAGTCCCTCAGTATATAAAGAAATGTTATCACTACGCTGTTATTATTTATTTATCAGACGATTTTTTTCACGAGGATTTTAGATTTTATATCTTTATATATGATATTCTATCCAATATACAGGATGGACTTTATCATGCATCTTTGAACAATAATATGTATGTAAGTATGTGGATTCCTTATACCTTTGAAACATCCTATTCCTGGATAGATTTTGATCTGTGAAGAGTTTATTAATCCGTAAGTTTACACCATGCAATGGCTATAAGCTAGGTTTTGTTTCCATAAAACCAGAATGGCGGTAGTAAAATAGAAAATAGCGACAGACACGAAAAAAATTATATATCATATTGAATGACATTTTGAATATGTATTCTTATGTCTTATGTATCATTGAATATAAATTAAATGTCTTCAAGATGTTTCCTAGACCATTTTACAGCAATAAGCTCTTTAAGGATTACACAAACTGCATTTATAATTTATTAATATTTAATCAACAACAATATATCAATAAAAGAAATTTCTAACAGTTATTACAATAAGACGTCGTTGACACCACTATTAACGCAATGTATATGTTTAAACACAATCAACGTATTTAAAACAGAACTAAAATGTAGGAAATAAGATAATTTAAAAAACTTGACTGCTTAAAAATAAAATAAAAGATGGCGTAACAAAAATAAAACAAAAATTTGCAATCGGATGCATCACAATCATGTTTTCTTATACTTCCTGTGACTGTTACTCCATGTATACCTCCTACTGCAAATATTGATTGGATGATTTTTTTAAATCAACTTGTTTTCATCTGTTCAGTTCACTTTTTCTCCGTCAGGTATTTTTAAGGTTCCGAGCCAAAATGACAAAAACGGAACTCTTATACTTTCGTCATGTCTGTCCGTCCGTTCGTATGTCACAGGCATTTTATTGAAAAACTACAAGACGTACAATGATGAAATTTATAATATAGGTGTCTTATATAAGTTGCTACTTAGTTCAATAGTTAAATAGCAAAAATAAAATATTTCTAGGAGGGGGCGCAACATGTATGTTACAGAAATTGAAAAAAAATTTTTTCAGCAAACATCAAAAAGTTGAACATATTTCGACAGTTCTTTTAAAAACACTTTAAGGTTTTTAAGAAACATTTCTTACTACGTGAATAATTTCGAAAATAATCGTTCCAAAAGTTGTAAAAATTGTGGCCCCCCCTCTATATTTTCTAAACCGTATGTCCGAAAATATGAAAAAATAACGAAGGTAACGCTTAATAAATACTATCAACGAAAATTATTTTGAACATGGTCGGATATACTCTTTTTCTGTTGTTGCCGACAAACTGGAAATAACAACAAAAGGACGTAAGTGCCATAAAGATATGCTTTTTTGCTGATGTACTTTAGTCTACACTAGTATAAAACAGTCGAGATACCCACTTGTTTTTCTAGTTATAGGCGACTAGGGTGCTTATAACTATTTTGTGCGGGAAATATGGAAAAAATGTGACAGCGTACTTTTTTCATCTGCAATGCATTTCTTTATAATAATGGCTTCGGAACCCTTTAATGAGCATGGTTCGACATGATCTTGGCCAGATTTTTTTTTTCAATTTCGTATTAATAAAGTAGGGCGCGAACCATGCTGCCCCTGCTATATGGAGCAGTCGTCAGTGTTCGAAGCTGGATACATATTATTTTAAATACAAAAATCCTTATTGTGGGTCGTCCTTAGACGATGGTCATACGCTATCGTCGATTTTTTGTAGAACTTTTTAAGATCTACAAATATCTAGTGCACTATTTCATATATCTTTTATGGTTTACTCAGCGCGCTCCAGAATCTTCTTTTTTTCGACTTATTCATTATTATCATCACTGCTTATTTCTTATTTTATACTTTGTATAACATAATATATCCTATAACCTAGTCAGATAATATATCTACAACTTATATTATTTTATATACTTACTTTCAAACTAGAAAATTTTCATTGTTCGCACAGAGCATTGTCAATCAATTTTTGTATGTACAGACGAACTTTTACGATGTCGTATAGAATTATATACTACAATATAGAATCATGCACTAAATTTTGGCTGTAACGTTATCCTCGTATGCACGTATCATTATGTAAGTAAAAATAAAAAGAAGGAAAAACGTCTGTGGACGTCCGATGACATCATGAGGATGGAAACTTGCACAACACGGGGAAAAACAATTAGCCATACGTAATTAGCTATGTGGCTGTGGCAGTGACGGCATATGGCCCAGCGCACACGCCTACCGCGCGGCAGACTTAGCGACTTTGGACCCGATCGATGTCCAGCACCACCGAGGGTGTGACTTCATCTGACATACGCAGATTTACTGCATAATAATCACTTACTTTGACGGTGAAGGGAAAAAAATATCAAACCTGTTATCGGAAAGGGTTCACGCAGAGATTTCACAAGCATGTAAAATTTTCGACACACTTTGAAAAAGCATCGGGATTTGGATCCATCTATAATAAAGAGCTTCAAAGAAGATCCAAGTTCAGCAGTAGAATTTTAAAGTAAATAACTTGAACGATTTTGTGTGGGCTTTACCTTTCCGAGGAAGAAAATTCACATGTTACTCTACTTTTGTAGCAAAAATACAGTTCTATTCCTATTTAAAATTATATTATATGCAGTAAGCTTATATCAGTAAACAAATTAATTTTGTACTTCTTTTGTATAAATTCAAAGAAAAAAACACATGACAAAAGAATGACAACATTTTTACTGATTGGAAATTATTATCTTTAACTACATAAACGAATAACGGAATACATTGATGATCATTTTTGTGTACGATTAAATTAAATTAAGAGCAATGACAGCTCTTAACATTTGTTTAACTGGATTTTCTGTTACATATAATCATATATATATTGATTCAACGCTTTTAAAAAATACAGCCCTTAAACTAAAAGTCTGGTTCACAGGCAAAGTAAAAGGAATTTTAAAAACATTATAAAATAGATTATATTACTACTAAAAACTATTCATATAACAACTAGTAACACGTTATTCTGTTAGTCAAGTTTTTTTTAACATCTATTGACCTTTAATTACATTAAACGTCTGCATCTCGCCACGTGAATAACGCACCACATTCCGACAAAGATTCATAAAAATGTTAATATTATGCGGTGTACCATGTTTCCGCTACTTAATCTTTTGATAACACTCATTTACGAGTAACATATAACATTACACCAACTATAACTGTTGGGGATCGCATTATTTGAACTGATTAGATAAAGAAGCACTAAGTCTATTGCAGGTGTCATATAAAGGAATATCGTAAAATAATTAAGAGCTAAACAATAAATAAATAAAATTGTACACGGATAACATAACTTATCTATACGTTCTCCTCATCGCTAGGTAATCTATTTATATTCATTTATGAGCAGCAATAAATAAATATACGAATTTACCTCCGACAGGTATCAACAAGCGTATAGGATATTTTTTTTATATACGTTTCAAAATGCATTATTTAATTTGTTTTGTACAACTTTTGTTTTGTGACAGAGACGGAAATTGTGGCTGAGATAATATAATAAAATAAATTTGTTTTTAAATTATGGCTCCTTGGTGTCAGCATACAGCACTTAGTATAAAAAATTAAGTAAAGCGTTGTGAAATTTAAAGACTTTCCGATGGGAGTGACAAAACAAAAAAAATGATAAGAATCGAATAAAATTCTCAAAAATGTACACAATTTTTTCCATAAAATTATGAATTTATTATTTCTTCTAACAATGTTAAGTTATTAAATCAGCAATTCTAGAAAAACAAACACAATTGTAACGAGTTCTACACCAATGAAGAACTGGCAGAACAGCGATTATATATACATTTTCATCATTGTTATATACTACATGCTGATTTCAGTAGACAAATAACATAATCTGTTTTTAAAATTCGGGTGTGAGGAAAAATTTAAATTGTCTAGATATAAGTTCGAAACACTAATTACTTGAATCGTACCACACTTGATCGATTTATATCATATATTTAATACAGCATATTTTCAAATTTAGAATTTTTTAAAAACACTTGTATTTATTGATTTTTTATTATTTAAAGATCGACGTTATATTTTGTAGCAAATCATTTAAAAATATTTATACGAATTTTAGTAAAACTCATATTATCTATGTTTCCTCCACTCTCGGTATCTTCAAACAGTCTTAAGTTAATCTCATGTGGCTAAATCCATCACGGGCAATCAGTTACGATAAACTCAACAACGGATTACGGTTGCCTTATGGCGGTTTTACACTAACAAATTCACCGATTGTCACGCGTTAGACAATAAAAAAAGTGATTGGTTCTGATTCGTTGCACCTATTTAGTATCGGATTGTAACTAAACGAAAATGCAGAGTATATAGAGATTTGCGATTGCTGATGGCTTGTCGACGACAAATACAGACTCGATTTAATAGGGATGTACCATACACTGTATTTATCTTACAAGTCGTGATCATACTGTGACAAACAAAAATAAATTACTAGTTGCGAACTTCATTTCATGGTCTCTTTGTTTTGAACAATTCCCTTTGAATATGTTTTGAATTTAGCTAATTAACATGCCGCATGAAATAAATTACTATTATTATATAATTTGTTTGGAGAAGTATTACAATCGTAAGGTTTTTAAAAATATATATTAAATAGGTACAAAATTTCAAATTACTTAACCGATCAAATGAATATTTATTGATTGACATTTATTATAATATGGAAAGGTATTTTTAACGCATAAATATAGTACTACATACCTATACCCGCAGTCATTGCCACTGATATGAATTAATTAAATGAAATATCAAATCATACTGGTCAATCCGGTTAACCTTCCTATTTGAATTAAATAACCTTGTTTTTCTATTTCTTGTGTATTAATTTCCTTACTTAATTTTGCATGAAGAAAATACAAAAATAGTGAAGTAAAAGAATTATTGGAAATATCATATAATCATAAAGGTTCAATCATATTCTGAACAATCATTTTAGTTCAATATTCATTTGTAAATAAATCTTTTACTTAAAATAAAAAAAAAATCTAGAATAATTTTATAAAATTAAATTTATTCAGTAATCTCTATAAAGTTCGTTTATAGCATTTATAACATTTATTTTTATCTATATAAATGTAAATATAAATCAATAGATGTATGTATGTTTGTCTATGCGTGCCTAATTCATTGTTCCAATCACAGTGAAATTTTGGTGATATGTATTAGGCACACCCGGGAAGATTAAAAAAAAAAGAAAACTAAAATATGTTCCCGGTTTTATCCGCGTACTTATATGTATATCCGCGATTTTATGAATTCTTTCACTAATAGATATTTGCGCTATTTTTGAGTAAATTAAGCTGCTAACATTTACCCCGACTTCATCCCTAAATTTATATTTCTAAGATAATTTTAATAATTATTAAACTCATCAAAAGTTACTCTGTCCTCCAATAATATAGCTTATATTTTATTTTGATGATTATTTTGATATTCTCATTTGCCCCGGCTTCGTCAAAACCGAAACTGGGACTAATAGCGGAATCGAAATTGAAAGTTGGGCAAGGAGCAAAATCGAGAAAGGGACCAGAATAAGAATCCAAAACAGAACCGGGATCAAAATTGAGAACGGACCGGGGTCAGAATCAAATGCGGAACGGGGGGAAAAAATCAAAAACGTGACGGGAACGAAATCAAGGATTTAAGAGTGTCACCAAGGGCGATTAGTACAAAATATGAAAACATGCATTCTATGTCCACGCCGGCGAAGCCACGGGGTGAAAGCTAGTAAAGTATAATATATACGAAAATTTAAATGTAAGACAATTACACCTAAAGGCACATTTTAATTTTAAACTTTAATAAAATCTCACTTTCAATGACTCTTTATCAGGACACCTGTAATATTTCAAAGCTGTTAATAGGTATAGATAGCGTTTCGCCTTTGGGCGAATCGTGAAAAATATCTATGACGAATATATAGTGTTAAGGCGATACCGCGATCAGGAAAAGGGACTGTCCCCGTTAATATCACCAACAACGGACACCTGACCGATGAGTAAACATTAAGACTATTACTACAAGCGCATATAAAAATTAAATAGCAGTCGCGCGTGTGGACTCGAAATAAAAGACGTAAGCGCCAAACCATATAAAATTCGTTTAAAATAATACGATGCTGATAAAGAAAAAAACTATTTGACCAGTTTATCGAAAATTTTTAATACAATTATTCTGCAAAATACGCATAGAAATCGGTTATCAATTCTGAATAACAGCTAATAAGGTAAATTAAAAGGGTCTGTTTTTAAAAATAATTTTTTCGATAAAATTTTGCCCTGTCATCTATTTCTTTTACAATACGCTAATATAATTGGTTAAAAAACATATAGCTAAAAATCAAACACGCATCTCATGCATTCAATGAGAGCAAGGACAACACAAAACTCTCTTTTACCGTCATTGAATCACCTAAAAAGTGTACCTGGGCAGCCGAGCTTTACTCGGCGTCTTTAGTTTACCGTGGGAATATGACAATTTCCCACGGAAGAAGTTGCCTATATTCCGATAATTAATATTTAGATAAATAATAACATGTATGATGTAATTTGCAGTTCTTGTGATGTAGTTACATTTGGTGCTACGAATCAGTAAAATAGCGACAATATAATTACTTCAAAATAATACTAAATTACGCAAAATAAAGAAAAGTTTAGATTTTATTTATTTATATTTCCAAGGAAGACACATATACAGACAAACTCGAAAAAGAAAACATTATCAATGTACTAATATTCATTAAAATCGTTAAAACCTTTTCCGTATATATATATATATATATATATATATATATATATATATATATATATATATATATATATATTGCATACATATACAAGAACTGTTCTTTTAAAGTAATTAGATGTATATGCCTACTTTCTTTATATTGATTTACTTTTCTACTACAATACTTTTATCTTCCTAAATATACGTTTTACTGGCTGTTTTTTTTTAATATTTAATTAATGTACATTAAACATTGTCTCATTATCCTTATATAATTTCTAAAACGGGGTTTTGGAAGGAAAACATATTATTATTTTGAAACATAATTCTGAAAATGTGGAAACTATCAACCCTAGTCGAGCGCAGGTAATAATAACATTAATTGAAACCGAGTAGGTACCCATATAAGGAGCGAATCTTTGATGGCTACCAATATACTTTGTTAAAATAAAATAGGTGTACTGTTACGCAGGCTTTTCCCAATCTGAGCGTATGAGAGTACTAATTGAAAAAAAAAACCAAGTACAAGTAAAACTCGCACACAGAGGATTCGGTGCTATACCGCAATATATTTTTGTCAAATAATTAAAAGAAATTAATTTCATTCATTCATTTGCGGATTCATCACCGATTGGCCGATTTTCATCTATTGTTTTCCTTAAGTTTTAACTAAGATCACGCCAAGTTTGACGTTTGTAACCTATATTACTGTATTTACGACAAAGCAAAAATGAAAGAAATAGACTGAATTGCACAAAGTATGCACTCACGTACTTAGGGTCAGTTTATACTGAACATTGAAACGAAGCAAAATATAGAATTCTTACACATTGTCCCATAATCTATAAAAAAGGACTATTTTCTATATATTTTTTTAAATTCTTGAAGCAGTAGTTTCGAAATAAAGGAATGGTTAATTTTCATTTATGTTAATTGTTAACTTTAAAACTGTTTATTCAAAAATTAAAAAAGTTAATACGATATCCTCACAATAAGCGCTTTCATTTTATATGTCACGTGGTAAAGTATGAAAAATATATTTTTTAATTTACCCTCTAAAAATGAATCATATTTAAAATTAATTTATTTACGTCACATGTCTGTGTTTGGATCACAGACATATGTGTAATGTCAATGTAGTCTAGTAGATTCAGAGCAAATTGGCTGTGACAGACCGACACACAAACAGAAACACGAATAATCCTATAAGAGTTCCGTTTTTTTTCATTTGGAGGTGTGGAATTCTTAAAAAGGATAAAAGAAAACAAATGCTGAATAGCAAAATTTTTATGGAATATAATATTGAAAAAATTAAAAAAACCACAGCGTACAATGTATAATGTATTAATTTATAAGATTATACATAGGTTTATAGGCGACTACAACTGGGACATGCTAAAAAGCTTAGTATACTCTGTAATCCCATACACGCATGCCCCTAAACGATAAACAAATATAACTTGTGAAAAATCGTGCTATTAAATCTATCTATTAGTGTTTTTGGGAATTAACTTGCACAACGAATAAACGGGATAATTGACACAAATCAACTCAGACGGCGCAGGCAGACTGCGCTAGCGCTGTTTGCGGCCGAAAGCACGAGTCGATGCCAATGGTCCTTGTGTCGTCAGGAGGTAGACAATTGTGTCTTGTACGTAAAAATGTATAGGCGTGTTTAGGTTTGGGAAGTAAAGCCTCTATCCTGTTCGTATCGTAATTACAAAGAGTTTTACACCATTTTCTTCTAAATATTTTTCTTGAGGCAAGTGTCAGTTTTCAAATATTTATTTAGTAAAGGAGGATGCCCATCGATGGTATGCAAAAGTATAATGCGTAAGATCAAAATAATACTGAATTAATTTTCTTTAATTATATCACATAATCGCCAAAGGTATGGAAATATAAACTGGAAATTTAGTGTAATGCTTTAAAAGTTACTCAATTTACATTTTCGTAAAATAGTTTATGGCAGTCTTACTGCAGTAGTTGTTGTAACAATCAATTTATCAGTCAATCAGGTAATATTTTGATGGACAGATATGTATATTTATCAACATTTATAACTGATTCATGTAAAGTATAGTATTAATTACAAATTGAATAAACAAACATTGGTAGATAAATTATATGTCAACAATATATAGTTGATTTATAGAGAGTGTATATTTCCTTTCATATTTCTGTATTACTTTGAATACATATCAAACAAAGGAGTAACTAGGAACTGCTCTAGAAACTTATCATTTGAAACAAGCAAGGCCTTATCATGAAGAACATGTTCGCTGAACAAGCATCTATACTGTTGAAATTAATAATAATAAAATTGGAGAAGATGCTCCTCTTATACTAGGACTTAACAATTACTTGTGATGAGGTAGGGTTAGATTGAGAAACAGCAGTAGTCGCACCAGCTACACATACCTATTGATGAGCAGTATCGATGGAGTAACCAATACATTGGATACAAGACTCAAAAAAAAAATTGTTTGCTTCTAATAAAATCGTGATTCGCGTGATCAAGTATCTTGTTTCCATACGAGCCTAACAAGATCTTAGAAACTGCAAATAACATGATTTTGATTGATTATCATTATTCAATTGACTAGTCAACTATATCGCTTTAATTATTATTAGTTAACTAAAGCAGTTTAGATCTTATTCAGTATGAATATGAAAATTGGCTATACCGACCAAATTATCTTAACAAATTCAATTAACACATAGTCAATATCAATAAGAAAATTATTATAATAACTAATTCACTTTAATAAATTCAACTAAGACCATGATCAGTATCAACATTGAAATGATTATAGTAATTGATTCGAATTATTGAATTCGATTTAGAACTTGTTACATATGAACCATATAACGTTTCTTATGATCACTACCTAATCACTTTGAAAATAGTGCCAGCATGACATTCTGCTCCAACCCCAACCGGCCTCGATCGTAGTTAGCAAGGCCGTGTGATGTGCTATATTTTATCTATCAGCAATTAAAGAAAACCAAAGTTGATATTAATGCTATGAGAAGAACATGAAGTAAAACCTATTTACGGTCAAATTTTCAGTTTATAAGTAATTCATATACCATATCACATTTAAAAAATCTAATTTCTTGTCAAAAATTGAATCCTAAAAAGAAGTCTCATTATTTGTTGTGATTGACAAATGTGACAAATTTTAGATAAAATAAAACAATAATAATTTGTAAGAAAATATTTGTTTATTAATTTTTAAACAGGACGGTGCAACGTTACATATTTTTTGGTACTGTTAAAATATTTATGTTACAAGGTATCGGTGATATTATTGAATTGTAGAAATTAACAACCTTCTGTGCTATGTTTGATTCGTTCCTTGGTCCCTTATACTTTTGGCACATGTACATTTGGTCTTCAAAATCAACACCAACCAAAAATACCACAACTGTCCCATTCATCAATGCAACCACATCTGACTCTTCGCAAGTAATACAAATAGGTACTAAATGAATAAACAAAGAAGTCATGCACGAAATAATCCGATTTTAACTCGAGCGGCACACAACAACTATTCATGCAACTGTTAACTAACGATATGCGCTAGATTTGTTCAGTTGGCTTCACCTCCTGCCCCCGCGCCGCCCTTTGAGGTGAAGTGGGAAGGGTATTTCATTTGATAAATTGATTATTTATGTCAACTAATATAAAAATCGTTTTAAACGATTACTCTTAGTAGAAATTAACATTTAATTTATAGTTAATCCAACAATATTAAGTATTAAAGGTGATCATTTTATCTTTGTTGTTTTAAAAATGATTAGAGTAGTTGATGTAATTAACAGGTATCAGGTCAATCAAATACTACTTTATTATTTTATCAATGAAAAGAATCAAAACTACTAATTTGTTTAATTATTTCAATGAATTTATTCTGAACTGATTTAATCTATATATGTGTATAATTAATTAAATAAAACTGATCAAATTATGCAAGCAAGCAAGTAATGATAGAAACAATGCATATACTTGTTAGAATTAAACCTACATTTTTAGTTCAATCACAAATGAATTGGTTGTTATAACGAATCAGTTTTCGTTGATATATATAACTTCACAATCGTTTTGATTAATTTAACGTCAACTAAGAGAAAATCTCTCTTAGTTAGCTTTCATTTTTCAGAGTGCATGGTAGGGTATTGTTGTAGCTGCCTTGTTAGCAAGCGTACCATTTTTAATGGTAACATTTTTAACAGTTCAAGATCACTGTCCTTCCACGGTTCTAGTACTACCACCTATTGAATACAGATTGTCTATAGTTATATTGACACAGCGTGATTGAACTACCGCGTAGTCCCACTTGCGCCGCGCCTTAGTTTATATCATAAATAAAATACAATCAGTACCAGTCACCTGCTAACTAACTAGAAAGAGTGACTGTCCTGTGGACAAAATTTGCAATTATTTTGCAGTAAATGCATAAAGCTGCGATTTGCAGTAAGTACTTGGTATACCTCAGTAAGTACTTTAAATATTTGAAGGACTGGAACAGAATATGCCATAGCAGTAGATATATCTTCTGGACATTTGCTGCTGCGTCAAATATTTACAAAAATCTAAATTGCTCTTAAAAACTTTTTTCATTGAAAAACACTGCACACATTTTAAGGTTATCTTCGACATTGTTAAATCACTGTTGAACCCGGGTATGGATTTTATAATGGCTACTGTGAATGATAATATACAAGGTATGAATCCATGAAAAAATAAGAATGTTTTTGAGGCAACATGGTACGGGAGTCCATAATTCAGTGGAAATTCTCCTTTACTGTAAAAAAAAATATACTACGTTTAAAAGTGTGTTTAGTTAAAATAAAATCTGCTATTTTTTTCAACAAAGGGAAGGGAAAGGAATTCAAATTTTTTCGCAAATATTTTTTGAGACACGCATTTCATATGAATTATTAGAAAAAATACTAATAGCATTGTTTACCATATCTCTGAAAAATTAAAAGTTTACAAAAAAATTTACAAGTTTCATAAAATAGTACAGTGACGGATCCATGATTTTGTTTGGGAGGGACTTGAATCAAATGAAGGTATAGGTTTTATCAAAATAAAGTTCTTTACAAGGGAGAGCCTGGGAAGTAAAGGCCTCAACACCCCCAAAAATCCACTATTGGAACAATACATTAATTAAATTTGATATCAACTATAACTCTTTTGGAATCCAATTGCAACCGACCTAAAAGAAAAAAAAGCGGTATTCATGCGGTAGGGAGGACGCTTCTTCTGAATCACCATTTTTCGAAAAAATGGTGATTCAGAAGAAGCGTCCCTCCTTACCCAATTATTATTTAATAATTAATTGAATACAATACGAGAACTTCACATTGTCTAAAAATGAACGTTCGAATCTGAACCTAACGGTTTCAAAAATTTAAAAGAAAAAGGACATATTTATTCGTCATTATGTGACAGGTAGCTCTACATTTTTTTAATTATATTTTCTAGCAATAGTTTTGATTCGTATCAAAATATTTATTTTGTAGCTTTTATATTTATATCTTTAATGTAATTTGAAATGTTAAACATATTTTTATTCTGTAAATTTTATTTTATTTTGAAAAAATATGTTTATTTATTAAATCTAAGTAACAGCTCAAATCACGGAATTAGTGATGTGATAATTATTTTGGTTTGAAATATATTCAACGTAAACAATATATTTTCTTATTCAAGTTTTTATATTATAGGAGATAAATCTGTATTTTATGGAATTTACGTTAGCCTCGACTTAAATTGATTTAGCAACCGAGACACAACAAACAATTATCGTGACCTATCATTAGTATTGATCAAGTTTCAATTCGACGATTGTATGTAATCAGTTTGTTATCTGATATTTTTTTAGTATCTAGGTCGTACTAAAGATGTCAGATCACGTATATACCGACTAACGTCATAAATTTATTGTTCGTTTTTTTCCACGAAGATGTCTGGAAGATAAAATGTAATCAATTCTTTATCATATCACAATAAATATAGCTCACCTCATCGCGATAAAATTGGCGGCGATTTTTTTCGAAAGCTAATTTTCTCATATTTGCATTAAATTGCATATTCCGATCTCGCTCTTAAACGTTAGTTAGTAGACGTTGCGCGTGTGTTGCGTGAGCCGTGTCACGTGACACGAGTCACGCATTCACGGCGGCGGCGGAGGGCCGGCCGGCTCCTGACGTCACGGCGGGGCGTGCGGCCGGCGAGGGGGACGCGGCGAGGGCGTGGTGCACATGCGCTGCCTCGCCGATTGTCAAGGTGACCCTCCATTCGGCCGCGCCGCTACGAACGTTCCGCCGTGCAATAATCTTAAAATTCCCTTTCACTTCGCCTTGTGCGTGGAACCGCTTCCGGTGGACGAGCGCGCGCTCAGCTCGCACCCTCTCGGCCCTCCATCGCAGCGCTAGCCGGCACCCTGTGGACGTCAACGCTATTCATTCATCATTTCTTATCGCAGTCGGCTCGTCTGACAAGACGAATCGATATGCGTCAACCGCGAGATATAGTAAGTAAAGCATTCCAAATATTAGGATAGTTTATAAAATTTCCGATCTGTACTTAACCAGCACGTAAACGTCGATACACTCGGCTCATGCCGGTGGGTACGTCCAAAGACTACCCGAAGCGACGTGTTATTTATATGACGTGTCTTTCGCTTTTGGTATTAGTGAATCGATATGTCTATTTCGGCGACTAGTTACGTAAAGAACAACATTTTAAATACATTAGTACATTATATCTGAATCTAGGTACATAATCTCCTACTTGATTATGAGAATCTTTATTTTAATGTATATGTGAAATACGAAACTTCAATCCGCACACGCATATTACAACAATTCCAAAATCAACAATGTTTTCTTCCCTAACTGATCATGTAACTGACAGATTACCTAACATTAATGGACTACCTGAACGTACCTGAGCGTAGTCCTATTTGGAGACTGAATAAATATCAATAATCTAGTTCTAATATATACGAAATTAGACCCTGAATTAGCGTACTAAAGCAAAGAGGATCTTTAAGTAAATCTATCGAGCACGACGTGTTAGCAGTTTTCGTCTCGGACCATGCAAAACGCTACTACTAGAGTAGGTACGTCATTTTACGTAAAATGTGTATCGAGACGCCGCGCAAATATTTAAATTAGATAAAATACCTGCTGCGAGTTGATAATTACGTCGACTCGGTGTTCTGACCAATTAGAGCTACTTCGGATATACTTCGAACCTGGACGCTTATCATCACCATATTATTTGATATTAATGTAATTTCAGATTTATGACATAGTCCAATAGAGAAAATATTTAAGCCGGAAGGAATATACCGACTCAACTGCTATTATAAAACCCTATCGATGTCCAAACATTTGTTTTGGGGAAAGAATAAAAATCATAGAAAATATTGTCTCGAAGTAAAAAACATTCAGGATATCTCTTCACAATATGTATACGCGGGGCACACACAACATATTATATAACTCATAAATAAAACGTTTTTTGAATAGCGTCTGGCTAACGAAAGATGAGACTGAAAAGAAGCGAGTAATTTAAAAATCTTAGTCTGGTATCAATAAAATATAGTATAAAAACTAGTTTTGATAGTTAATAATACATAATATTTTATAACACTTATGTTAGGTATGTATGTGATAGATAACAAACATGAATAAAATTATTTTTAACATAAGTACTAGATATTTTGTAAATAGTCCTTAAAAGCTTATTATATAATCTACAAAATCGAGTTTATAGATAGAAAAAGAACAAAGTTATTATTAGAATGTAGATCAAGATTAATTGTTCGTAGTAAACAATGGCATATACTGACATTTGAGAGAAGTTTAGTATGGTTATACAGAAGTTTTAAATATTAATCAGAATTCGTTAACCAGAATCTAATATGTATTTGTTGTATTTCCAAATATTCTTGTGTACGTTTTATACACTTTGATTGCCATCATTTCACAACTTTTTAAAACACAAAAACCGCTGTTATGACAATATGTTTTACGTGCTGATTATTCAATTTGATATTCCCGAAGATAGTTTTTTTCTGGCTTCGGGAATATCAAATTTCTTATGGATTCCTGAGTTTTGGGAAGAGAAATCTCAGGGCACTTTTCAGAGGCCGAAAACATCTCATTCCCCATGTCTCCAGAAACCTTGTTCTGATACAACAGGACGCGACTATTCGGTGGGGTCTCTCGCACTTTTTCGAGAACACTAGGCGATAAAGTGGTAGTGCACCACTTAGCATTAAAACTCTTTTGACATTCAAGTGCTATAGGACAAACTAGCCTTGTTCAAGAGAAAAAAGAAGCTTAACAATTTTTTCACTAACACTTCTCGTCGACATCAATTTCATTGAACCGCTGTCGTCTTCAAACACTCATTCGTGAGATTATTGTCTATTGTCTGGATCTTTGTCTGTGCGTGTGTCAACCTGTTTATTTGTTATAACAATTTAAAAACCTCTCAACAAATTTTGTTAGAGATTTCAGTCTTCAGTACAACTAAAGCAATATTATCGATACAATAGTGCAACGACAACTGTTTACATCGTTGATTTGCTTTGATGATTAGTCTGGTTGAATAAGTTCCATTGAAAATCTAAAACTCACGATAGATATCACTAAGTAAATTGAAAATATTTTACATGAATATAATTTACAAATATAAACATTATTAAGAAAAGCCAAATATGAGCTTAATACGTTGGATATTAATTGGCATATAGAACATGACTGTGCGCATAAAATCATTATCATATATTACATTAAAAAGAATTTATATTAGAAAACCGGGAAGGAAATCATAGTATTTTGTTGACGGAAGTAATCATTACCACTAGACGATAATGCAGAGAATAATTAGCTCTACGTCTTATCAAGAATTTAAAAGTAGACGCAGGGTCGGTGCAGTGATTGATCAATTATAAATAAATATTTATTAGCAATCAGACCGTATAAAGATTTAACTTAAAATACTTAACATCTAAACTGTAATAAAGCCAATTTGTTGTTAGGTTTTTACTTCCTCGTTGCTGAGGCATATCCCACAAAAGATTTGTACTTCAAACGAGAAGACTGAACCTCAAACCCTTTAGATTAACCCAATGTGGGTTGGAGACTAACGATCATAGTCTACAATGTGGTGACAATGTTGAGAACTGTATCATTAAGCTGCGGCACGGAACGATTGGTTGAATTTGGTTTAAGTTAAAAATTTATTGACGAATTGGTCCGTGCTGAGTATTCGCATAGAATTGGAAGGCAAAGGTTTTAACTATTCGAGCATCATCGGTTTAGGTTATTTAGGCTCATATAATAATTACACATAAATAATTATATTTTATTTATTATGTTAAATAGTATTATAATAATTATATATTACAATAGCTTTTGCCCGCGGCTGGAGATTGACAGAATTCTTGCATCTTTTATATTGACCAATCACACTATCAACCACGGTCCCCTTCTTCAATTTCAATCTTGGTTCCGCTTTTAATTTCGATTCTGTTCCCGATTTAGATTTCAGTTCTGTTTAAAATATACAAAATTCACTCGCAGCTCCGCCCGCGTGGATATACAATGAATTCTTTCATCTTTTATATCGATCGATCGATTATTTTGATTCCATTACGATCCAGATATTGGTATCGTTGTCGATTCAATACCAAAAAAAACAGTATTCTTACCACAAAAGCATACATAATGTTGCTAATTTTTAGAGTTTCGAACCAAAATGGCATAAACGGAACCCTTATAGTTTCGTTACATCTGTCCGTCCATCGGACCGCCCGCCCGTCGGTCCGTCCGTCGGTTCAACCGTCCGTCCGTCCGTATGTTACAGGCATTTTACTCAAAAACTACAAGATGTATATTGATGAAATTCGGAGAATAGGTGTCTTGTATAAATCGATACTTAATTTCTAGAGGGGGCAGTACATAAAAGTAACAGAAGCTGAAAAAAATGTTTTTCAGCAAACATTAACGTGTGGCACATATTTCAACAGTTCTTTTAAGAAACTTTAAGATTACTAAACGTTTTTTTTTAATAAGTGAATATTTTAATCGCCCCGAAAGTAGCATTAATTGTGTGTGTGTCCCCTCCTTAGTTTATAAACCGTATGTCGAAAAAGTATGAATAGAATTCAAAGCTAACGCTTAATAAATACTTTCAACGAAAATTATTTTGAACATGATCGGATATACCGTTTTTGAGTTTTTGCCAAAAAAGTGCACTTCTCAACAAAAGGACGTAAGTGCCTTAAAGATAAGCTCTTTTGCCGGTGCACTTTAGTTTACACTAGTTTCAGACTATTAATCGACATATCTACTTGTTTCTCTGGCTATAGGCAACTAAAGTGCTTATACCTATTATATAAGAGAACCATGGAAAATGTAACAACATAGTTTTTTTTATCTGTAATGCAATTTCTTCGTGATAACGGCTTCGGAATTATGGACCCTGAGAATGGTCCATAATAAAAAAGAAACATGCTCTTGGACGATTTCTATTTATTATCTAACGATCTTACTTATGCTCTTGATTCTGATCCCGCTCCTGCTACCGATTCAGATCTCAAATCGACGTTAAACTTGAACCTCTCTTGAACATTTTTGGTTCAAATAATTAGTTGCCATAAGTAAAGAATTCGTTCTATGATCACGCAAGCAAAGTTGCTATCAAAAGTGAGTGTCTTCATAAATTATAGCCTAGGTATATGTTATTCTGATGTACACACAAACACGCATGTACGCACGCCCAAAACTCTCACAAAAAATTTAAAAATAAAATTTGAAGATTAAATTAAAAGGAATGTCTATTACGTTCATTTTTTGTGATTCATAAAATTCGTAAAATTTCTTTATATCTTGAATATCACTAAATAAATCTAATATTCTTGTTATAGAATATTCGAGTGGCAAACAGGCAGGTGAACCATCAGAGAGTAAATGGTCACCGCCGCCCATGGACATTTCGAATGTGGCACGAAGTTTCTGGATTCGAGTTTTTGATTTCGAAGACCTTACCTATTCAAACTAAATTTATCATACGTCATTACGCTCATTATCACATACGAAGCTCATGTAAATCCATCAGCGAGCATTTTCAAAGGTGAAGAAGAGAAATCGAAGAAAAAATGTAGTCGATTGCGGAATGTACCCAGTCCTAGATTTGTCAATAGGCCGTGTAGGCCGCGGCCTAGGGACGGCAGATTTCAGAAAATTATTATTTTAGAAAGGTACATGGAGCGGCGGAAACAAAGTGGCCTACACTCATAAAAAATATAAATCCACCACTGAATGTACCAATGAGAGAAACAGTTCGCGAAAAGTCACTATAGATAATGTTTGATTATTTCTGTGTTATCGCAAACAGACTGATTCACGCTAAATTGCAGATATCATCGTGATACACCCAGTCCGCTATCTGAGTACTTAAAATGAAGTAGCTTACGGCTGGTTATGGTTTGGTTTTAAGTCATTTCTTTTTTGGTATAACAGTATACCTATGTGTGATCAAGAGGGAATGTTTTTAAAAGGGAAGTTGATTTAAAAAAAAACCGAAATGTTAACTCCTGTTTCTCTAAGAGAACCATATTTTTCCTTCTCTAAACGAGCAACACATCAAAGGTTAGAAAGAGTAAACACTGTACATAAGCGTGAGGAAATTTCAGGACAAAAATAGATACATATCTCATGAGTGCGCAACAAAAATGTGCCCTATGACAAGATAAATCCCATTTTTTTTACGACACAAGTCATAAATAATAGTCAATATTTTGCGGTTTTATTGGAATTACTATTAATAATTAATAAGACGTTCATCCATTGAATTGAAAAAGATTTGCAAAGAATTATAGGTATGTGGAGGACTGTTGTATGAATAGATATATGTATGTTTAAAGTTATGTAAGATTTATAACATTTAAGCAAACGTCAATAAAAAATGTGATGTCTAATTTCAAAACTGAAGCTGATTTGAATCGGCCCTTAGACATATCTCGTGATTGCCATGGCACTGAGATCTCGACAAACAACCAATGAAATTAGATCTTGTAGTATTATAACCACATACGTCATTACAATAGCAGGAACCACGCTCGGTTTTTTTTTTTTTTATAACATTCTCGAGGGGCTTACGAGCAGTCGAGCCATAGAGAGTAGTCACCGCCGCTCACGTACGCTCGCGGTCCAAAGAAATTACTAGTGCGTTACCGTTTTTTTTTTTTGGAAAATCCTCACAATTGTCAGTAAAAGCAGAAGTCCGCTTTAACCAAATAAGACTTTCTTTGTTTAAGAAGATTTTACTCGAGTTAAGAAATTTTCTGCTTTATCCGAGGTACTCATGGCCTTTTAAACTAATTTTCTTAGCTTAAGTAAACATTTTTTTCTTTATATATTCTATCATTATAGCGGATATTGATAGAGCATACACTCCTGAGGTGTTACTTCAGATCAGCCTCACGCATAAGCCCGTACATTATTAACTTTGAAACTTTTCACGTAAGTTCTTAGAAAATTGAGGACTAAATTAATAAATCAAAACCGATTTTGTGTGACTTTGTAGGTTTACAGGGTCCCGCGTCACAGTGGCTCTATCTAGCGGTAAATAAACACACGTTAGCCGTCATTCTGTACGTCGTACTTTTGGACCTCACTCATATCTTCTTATGTTTTGGACACTAAAGATATCCGTTTTCTTTGCATTCTGCTACGTTTTATCATTTTATCTAAACCCTAAAAATGAATAGTTTTACTGCAGGAATGACAACTCACTATAGATCAAAAAGAACGCGACATCTGGTGCAAGAACATGACACTAATGTTCCCCATTCCATCTACTTATCTACTTATATCCCACTAATTTACATGAAAAATTTTACCAGAAATAACATCAATCAATAAATACAGTAATGATGACTTTGTATTTCAAAAACTGTCATTAAGTATGATTCGCGATTTTGAAAAAGTAATAGATAAGTACATACTTGAGTCAGAACAACTTTTCACTTATAGACATCGCTTTTTAAAACAGTAAATGATTTAATACCGATTATTTTCTAAAACAAATAAAACATTAAATAATTCCTAGGTACGCTTTAATCAAATCTTTATTTTTCATAGACTTATACCTTCACGTTTGCAATTTTAATTGCAAAGAGAATATTTTAATTGACATCCAATTATTTGACTGGCAAACGATTTTCTTATTGTCCCTTACATTGACTTTTAATATTTCGAAGGGTTGGCAGTTCACGTGCACCAACTCCGCATTGCATCGTATGCAAAATTGGTTTACATTATAGATTTAGAATGTTCCATTCGAATGAAAATATCGTTTAACTAAACACATATAAAAAAATGAATGCGAAGGTGTGTCGTCACGAGACGGTACCGAACCGTCCGAAATAAACAAGAGGTCGTGCCAAGACGCTCGTGCGGCGTCTGACGTCCGGAGAGGCGAACGTGAATAAATAGACGCGGCAAGACATTCTGAAAAAAAAATCGGCGCGTTTGCAAACAATAAAATATGATGATTTTTCCTCGAAATTACTTTTTTGTGATAATTATAACATAACTAAGCACCAAACGGCTTCTTGTCAATAACAAGTGTGGTATGATATAATACAATTTTAGTATTTTCCAAACATATTATTTAAGAGTGAAGTTCAACTTCAACGTACACCCTTAGTTTCACATGCTTTTTTATATTACTACCTTTAATGTTTATTTACCTAATGACCATAACATTATTTTTTTTTATTTATTTCCTAGGACGTATGTATTAATCGATGTCTAGAGATAGTATTAGGTATATACCTCAATCATACAGGTATTTACGTTGTTTGCATTTGCAATTGTTTTCAAGGTGACACAGATAATTGTTGAGGAAACACTTGCTAACGATTTTTATGCGATTTCACTGTCTACTCAGTTAATAAAAAAAATATTTTTCGTTCGCCCGTTCAAATTTTGTGAACACCTTTGTAGGCAAGTTATATTCACATTGTAGGTATACCAGTTATACGACAGGCTGTTCTAACGATACGCTTAGGTATCTATTTAAACTAGATTTACTTAACTTTTAGTAAGTAAATTAGATAAAGATAGGTATAGAAAATTATTAAAAAACACTTTTAATATGAAAAGGTCATAATGCCATCGACCGGTTCGGAGTCCATCGAATGAGCAGCTATTTCACAAGGTCACCGCCAGTGATAACCGCGAACCGGATGTAACCAGTTGTAGTTAGCGGATTGCCGCCGACGACGAGGCGACCGGCTTCTTAGTAACCCCTCACTAATAGCGCTGAGAGTTTACGCAAAATCATTAGTCTAATCTATATATCTACGTACGCCACAGTAACTAATGTAGGCATGTATTCCGTCTAATATTATTAATTCGTTAATAGGAATATAAAACTGATAGGCATATTGTACACTCGTTTGACGCTATCATAATAGGTATTAACATTTACAATTCTAATTGCGGTCCTAAGTTACGTATAGAAAAAGTATTGAGTTACCTATCGACCTATTAATATTTCAATTATTTTTGTCCAATTACTATATGTTCTTCTTAATGCTATTGTTGAAAACAATGACGAATTCTTAAAGTAAACTACAAAAAAAAAAATTAAATAATCATTCTGCGTGCAAGGAAATCCGTCAACGGGCACATGAATACATTGATATTTTGTGATATATTAAAATAAAAAGCTTACGGCTACAGCCGCGCCACACCACACTGATGCAATTTTATCGAGGTCGAGGAATGCTTAGTGACGTCACGACCGAGCCCACGCGCCAGCCAATCGGACGCGCACGCCGAGAGGCTCGTCTGGGCTAACGAATTGATGATGAAAATCGAAAAAAAGGGCCTTACAGCTGTTACGCGCTACAGAAATATAAGGTCACCGAGTCGTTTTAATTAGAAACTATTAGAATTTCGAGTAATTGTTGGCGTTTCAGAGATTAAATTTTTCCTCAACGTTGTATGCGTATGCGTCATATTACAGTCGCTTATCGAAACCGCTCTAGCATACACAATTTTAAGGTACTAGAATGAGACGACAATAAGTCTCACAAAACGGCGGTCAATCGCGTGAATAAACCACGCGTCACGTCGGCCGGTGCCGCGCCCGCTGTATTCTGATAGTTCAGTCACAGATTTCATTTCAAGTTTAGCGAGTCGTTCGGTGTACGTACGCTCCGTCCATTGTTAACAATAATTTTTCGGTTAAAATTTGACGGAGAAGAATAATTTATAAAAATGGGGATGGCAATTAACAACATGCCATTGGTAAGTTTGTAATTATACAATTATTTTAATACTTATAGATAATTTCTCCTCACTGTAAAATTGGAAAGTAGATATAATGACCGCTTTAACCTTGTAAAACTCGTTGGCGGTATTAGGCGCCCCTACCGCACGTAACCTAGGATGTATAGGTATGTGACGTATCTATAGAGGGCCATGCACAGACAACAGAGGGAATTGTCCTAGTCATTTGTAAGCATACACTATTAATATACCGTTATTAATTTTATAAATATTTTTCGCGTTCGGTTAGCGTAAGTGCGTGTAGTACCTACCCTAGCATCGATGTTACCTAGTAATTGTAAATAATTCGGTTAATTTATGACGACAGTAAATTTTATAAATAATTACGTAATTGCACAAAAAAAAATTATGGCATTCGCCTTTCATTTGCAATACTTTTAAATAAATATAAAAAATAAGACAAAATGAATAATAACTTACATCACGATTGCAATGAAATACTAAACAGTTAAAATTTTATGTAGGACTTAGAATGAACTTTTAAACATATTTCTAGTATGAAAATATATATATATATATAGGTATATTTATTATTACGAATATATTAATATTTTTATGCAAATCGTTTATTTATATTAAGTTAGTGTCCAATATAGAATTAATTTATATCTACTTGCATATATTTTGTACGAATGGTCTAACCCATTAGCTAGTTAACCAGTTGAGTAATTTATTACCACAATTTATTAATAAGGCATAAATAAAAATAATTTAAATATGTATTTAAGAGCTAAGTTTATATTTTGTTAATTAAATACAGTGATTGTATTATAGTAACTTCTCTAGTGACTTTATATTACATTGATAATAGTAGTGTAACCATATATAATAATTATAAAACGTCGCGTACGTGCTAGACGCACGCACCGAGGGTCCTGTACAATATATGACATAAAAAAGCGGGATGGGTCGGTAGGTAAGGTATATTTACAAAATGTGTGAAAATCCCAATAATTTTATTTTTTTCTTTATATCATTTGTTTTTTTGACGTGACAACGTCTTAAATTAGGTTGCGGCTGGGAGTCACTTTGAAAAAGTGTAACGCTCGGTAACGTAACGATGAGTCACCGAACGAGAGAGGCCCGCCGAATGCCCGTCTCTCTCCCACTCAACTATGATCGGTCTGCCGCGCACTAGAGAATTAGTGCATAGCTTGCAAATGTATTGCAAGTTATTGTATGTATATTTGTATATAAATACGTATGTATGTGTAAAGGTAAAAATAAAATTTTGTTAATATGAAATTCAGTGCGAGATTCTTTGTATAAATTAATGTTTTAAATATAATTCTTTGTATAAATAAATGTTTTAAATTGTTACTATTATTTCATCCTTCTTCCTACTATACGAATGAATATTCACATTAAAATGATTTTACCATTCAAAGTCGTTGTCACGTAAAACTTTCGCCCGTATACCGACTTTACAGGCAACCAAATTTTTTTTTTACATTAATACATGATTTCAGAGAATTTAGCATGCAAACTTCGCAAGTAGGTAGAAGAGAACGTCTCTCCGAATATTTTTGCATAAAATCAAAAATAAAGAATTTAAACACTTTTTTTTTTAATTTTTAAAATATATTAAATGTTGCAAAAAATCTCTTACTCAGTGCAAGTTGATAGTTTCGGCAACCATATTCATGTCGACAGCAACGTCTAATAGTCACCGAGACTAATGGCCGTGACATGCAGACAAGTTTTTCACACATGTACCCTGACTGAGGAACCCGGCTCGACCATTTAAATAGAAAACTCTAATTAAATGTGTTTATTCACTAAATAGGGGTATTCAATTAATTTTTACTCCGTAAGAAATAATAGTTCTTGTTGAAAATAGTACGAGATTCAAAATAGAAAAAAAATCTTTTTAAAATATGTATCATCTTTTTGGTAGAGAAATATGATGGAATGATCTTTTTTTTTCATAATTCAAAATTGAGTACATAAACTTTTTTTTTTAAACTTAAATAATTTCTATTACTTATTGGATTACATCTTCATTTTTACACGGACGTATAGGTTTGTGTTCGCATTGTCGATTGTATAGAGCATATTTTAATAAGTGTTTCATTATTCGAATCACAGGTATTTTTCTGTTTTGCATTTATGTTACCAATTCCGTTCTGGGGTGATGCCCCCCCGGGCGTCATGTAAACCATCAGCACGTATGAATATGTAATGGAGTATTTTACTTTGTTCCAGATTCGCGAAGAGTGCGAAGTATTCCACATGTCAGATAAACAGCTCAGAGAAATTATGAATAGGCTTTATAATGACCTGCTCAAAGGTTTGGGAAAAGAGACAAATGCAAAATCTATTGTTAAATGTTTTATTACCTACATACAGGATTTGCCTAATGGCAAAGGTATGTTGTGTTTAAACATATGTGTATTAAAACAATTAATTAAAATATGGTGATTTCTACAGAACACATGTACTTACGATTTATTTATTTTTTGCATTTTTCAGAAAAGGGTAAATTTCTAGCATTAGACTTGGGCGGAACAAATTTCAGAGTATTGATAATTAATTTAGGAGAAAATCACTTCGATATGCAGTCCAAGATATATGCTATACCTAACCATATAATGACCGGAACCGGGGTCGCATTATTTGATCATATAGCTGAATGTCTAGCCAATTTTATGGAGGTTAGATATTTATTTAATCATTAATGTTTCCTTTCTGTTTACATTTTCATTATAGTCTAACTTACGTTTCGTATTGTACGTAACAGGAACACGGCGTTTATAATGAAAGATTAGCATTAGGATTCACGTTCAGTTTCCCTCTGAGGCAACTCGGTCTTACAAAGGGCATATTGGAACGCTGGACTAAAGGCTTCTCGTGCTCGGGCGTGGTGGGTGAAGACGTTGTCCAAGGGCTCAAAGACGCTATAGCGCGACGTGGTGTAAGTAATAAATTAAATATTTTATGTATACTTAAGTATAGTGACAAATGTAATTTTGCTGTATAAAAATTAACATCGATCCGCGCAGTATAAAAGCATATTTAAGAATTAGAAGAATAGCTGCCTGCAAGTTTAATTACTTTTCAGGATATTGATATAACAATAACGGGCATCTTAAATGATGCGACTGGCACGCTCATGTCGTGTGCGCACAATACGCTAAATTGCAAAATAGGCATAATTATTGGTAAGTTGATGATGATGCCGCTCTCTTCGAAGCATGAATGGATTTGAATCTGAGAGCTATATATAGGGGCATTCATAATTAAGACAGTTCTTTCATTAGTACAAAGTCATTCACCATGTAAACCTTGCGAACCCTTTGTATTTATTAAATCAATTTGGTCTATTGTTATTGTTATTATTATTACTTATTATAATATTATGACGTCATCTTGTAATTCTATAATATAAGCCAGTCGGCGAATGATACTAAAAATATTGTACCATATATAATATTTAAAAACTTCCTAAAATACATTAATAAGATAAACAAAAATTAAAAACTATATATTTTTAAAACGATTAATTTATAGGACAGAAGATTCTTTACTATCAACTATCTTGCAAAACGAAATTAATTATCTTTTGTATAATCAAATGTGGCGTTACTGTGGAGTGACATCATAGGCCAATATTCGTCTTGTATTTTTATTGGTAAATAAAATTTTTCACATAAATATTTTTGTTCATTTTACAGCTTAAAAACGTATAGGAACACTTTTTACTTTCTCAGACAGTAGAAATGTAAATTAATGTAGGCAATGAAAAAGCTTAGTATAACTGGTTTTAAGACTAATAAAGACTATACACATACATACGTATTTAAAACTAAACTTTTTTTTAAGTACGTACAGTCCAGATTATCATTATAAAGATTGTATATTAATTACTTTAATCAAAGTTGTCTTAGGTGTTCTCTAAACACCTAAAGCCTAAATATATGTAGGTAATGCATTAGTTTCAAAAGTACCAACTTTGTACTAATCATAGAACATCTTAAAATTATTGAAACTCCTTTGTATCATCTTCAACTCATTGTTTCTGCTCTTCCGTTGAAAATGGGTATTTCGTGTCATTTTAAAATCGTTAAATGCATGTTTTTTTTTTTCTTATAGGACGTACAAATTGACATATGCGCTATCTTAAACGATACCACGGGGACATTAATGTCTTGTGCTTGGAAAAATCACAACTGCAAAATAGGACTCATTATCGGTACGTTGTTCTAAACGTCATCAAAATGTATGGGATTAATGTTATGGAAAATTTATTGATTTCATTTTACATATATTCAAATTTCATTTTATTATTACTATTTTATTTCATATCTCACCGATTTCACTTATTAACAAGTACATTTTATGCTATGTTTATATTCATTTATTTACCTTAAAATATGAATAATAAAAAGAGTAATTTACAAACAATTTATACTATTAATTTGTAAATTACTCTTCCCTACTTGCTTTTTTTTTTGTTCTTAATATTCCAATTTACATGATTAGATATGTTTGGTAATATTATGTTTTTCATTTTTGTGATTGTATAGCATGTGCATGACACACACTACTAGACTTTTAGTCACAAACGACGAATTTTAATATTTAGCATTGCATATCACCAGGTACTGGAAGCAATGCTTGCTATGTAGAAAAAACGGAGAATTGCGAAATGTTCGATGGCGACAATGGAAAACCAGAACTCTTGGTTAACACCGAATGGGGGGCCTTTGGAGACGATGGCACTCTGGACTTCGTACGCACAGAGTATGACAGAGAAGTTGACGTTAACTCAATAAATCCTGGAAAACAGATGTAAGTGCTCGAATTGCGCTAGTACCATATAGTACTATGTAAATAATTCATTTCTATAATGTCCAAATCATATTGTCTGTATTTGTATTTACTTCAAGAAAAGTGTCGATCTCTTCATGGATATATCCGTGTTATATTGAGATTTTGATATGTAACTTATTTGCTAAAGTAATACAGAAGAGATAATGTCAAGGAATTTAGTCATTTATCATTGGTAGATATGAGATCTATTGCAAAATAAGAAATTTAGATATTAAAATTCTTAACTCCACATCAAAACTAAAGTTGTGAAGTAAAACATTTACATAAACCTAGCGTTGATGTAGCTATAATATATATCTATAGCACGAAATTAATGAATTCGCATTTGATGATAATTTCTATTTTGATTGGTAAACATATTTAAAGATCTAAATATCTCTTTTCAGTCAAGAGAAAATGATATCGGGAATGTATTTAGGCGAATTGGTGCGATTAGTTCTAGTGAAACTCACAAAAGCCGGTTTGCTTTTCGGCGGGAGAGGTTCAGACCTCTTATTTCAAAATGGAAAATTTTACACAAAATATGTCTCTGAAATTGAATCAGACAAACCAGGTGACAACACTAGCTGCAGGGATGTCTTAGAGGAATTAGGTGTGTATATTATGATTTAAATAACTTTTTGTTCATATACTGCAAATACCAAGAAAATGAAAAAAAAACATGAATGATTGGTGTCATTAAATACTTTAGTAGATGTGTCAAATTGTGTCTCAAAATCTTTCAAGGTTTTTTTACAATTTAGTTCAAAGAAACTCAAAACAAAGATTTAGCAATATCAGATATTAAAATATTTTGTCGTTTTTGGTGTGAAATAGACACGGTGCTTATTGCTTTAAGAGCGTATCTAAATAAAACTATTAAATTCTATGAAATACTACAATAGTTATCTTATAAACGGGTTTGGTAGAAAGTATATATGCAGTACCTTTGCTAAAGTCATTCATAATAGAGATATTAACCATATACAAATCAGTTCATTTTATAATTAATAAGGTAATTCTTCCATACCTACAGACAAAATTATAATAACTTAATGTACGTAACTCAAAAAACATATTTCATGGCAAATGAAATTTTTAATGTTATTACATTATAATGATGTTGTTATTAACCGTCAAATTGTTCTTTGATAATGGTTGATGTTTTGTTAATATTCAAACAGATATTCAGTATTTTTCATATTAGATAAGAATTGATAACTTGAACTATGACACATTTTTTTGTGTAATCATTTCTTGGTACTGTGTGCGATTGTTACTTTAAACTATATTATTTTATTTGTTGCTTTAATTGAGACTTTTATAAATCAACAATTATAAAATTTATATTGTAAATTAAACTAAAAGTTTTACGCAAATTCAAATTGAAAATCGTTAATGTATTTTTTTTTCAAAATAAAATAATTTTATTTTATAGGTTACAAAAGAATGCTTGAAGTACGACATAATGATATTCTGAACTACATGTACAACTTTTAGTAATACAAATTGCCAACATTATGTTTATAGTCCTACTTTAGAGGAAGTCCATTAATTACATGAACTCAAACGGGGATCCGACAAATTGTACCAAATTCCATATTCACGTCACCGGTAGTATGAACATGTCGTAATATTTGATGTGAAAGGGTTCCATTCCAATGTCTTATCCTGGTGTCGTATATTTTTCATGTGAGAGGATCCCATTCCAGTGACGTATCCTGGGGGTTATGGAGGTCATGAACCCCCTCGGATGGGTCTTTGTCTTATTGTTGTTCTCGAATTAGAGCCAATCGTGATCGGATTTCGTATGAGTAACCTCCCTGAGGTGAAGGCTGGATCCGCCCTCGTCCCATCTCGCCAAATCTGACCCTGTGACGGGTTGGTGGAAATTATTTAAAAAAACCGGCCTAGTGCGTGTTGGACCACGCCCACTATAGGGTTCCGTAGTTGCTGATCACAGTATACGGACTTAGATGAGGGCTTTCTGTTTGATGCTATAATCACATTAATTGAGTTCGCGGTTTATTAACTAATAACGTCTAAACCTGGCCCATATAGAACAAGTATTAAAGATGCTATGGTTTTATATTTCCGTAATTCTACATGGTTGATAAACTTATATTTACTATCTATTTTACACAACCAACAGAATTATTTAAGTAATTTTAAATGGAATTTGTACGAATTTTCTCTTTTTACCTCTCCAAGTATATTTTGTAACTTGGCCGACTATTACTCGTTAACTTGTAAAGCCTATGTATCTGTAATAGTTTTCCTATTAACTTCGTAACATATAATCCTGTCGTGAATTCTTTTACATAAACAAGAACAACCATTTACCTGGTAGCGGGGGGACAACTGATTCTAACAAAAATTGACACTTTGAAGTTTAATATTTCGCAAACAGATTCTAAAATCGAAAAATGGTTTCCTTGGACGTGCAATGTTTTTGAATGAGCTATTAAACTATACATCACACCGCGGGATAGACGAAAAACATTCATTCCGTATTTACAACTAGGGGAGGTACCCTAAAAAAACTTTTTTTCGAAATTTTATTCTGCTACTTAGTCGGCGTGATTAATATCTACACCCATACCAAATTACAGCTTTCTAGTTCGTGAACAGACAGACGGACGAACGGACATGGCGAAACTATAAGGGTTCCCTGTTAACAACGCAACCTTAAAAAAAACACCTCATGTACTTAATAGATGCCTTTTTTCCTAAATCTTACAGATTACTTTTATATATTCCTATTTATTAACACCTATAATTAAATTGTTGCATGAGTTAGGTGCGTTTGATTAGTATTTTCTATGAGTGGGTACTTATCCTACGTATATTCGGCGCAACAAGGCGCATTGTTTATGAATTATGTGTATTTAAGCAGGCAGATTTTAACGGCACTATTGTAATTCGGAATATCAGTTTAAGGGTCAATCTTGAGCATCAAGATATTTACAAAGTATATAATTTAATGTACCTAACTGTCGTACATTATTAGGGCTGTCACATGCAACTGACAACGATATGGCGGCTGTGCGACACGTGTGCGAGTGCATATCCCGGCGGGCGGCGTACCTCGTCTCCGCGGGCTTGGCCACCCTCATCAACAAAATGAACGAGCCCCGTGTCACGGTCGGCATCGACGGTTCATTGTATCGCTTCCATCCCCACTTCCACACGCTCATGCAGGAAAAGATATCGCAACTGATCCGACCCGGCATACAGGTACGTCTATGTTGTTCATTTATGTACAATTTTAAATATTTAAAGGAGTATGTATACAAAGGGGACATGATAAATAAATTTTCGAGCAAATCTCTCGAACAATAAAAACTTTCTCAGCAACAATAACTTAAGAAAGATAGTTCTTCAACTTCAAGATCAACCTGTATAAAGTAAATTCGAATTCAACGCAAACGAAATCGCTGGAAAAGCTAGTTATTCATAAATAAAGTATTCCAAACTATAATTTTCTGTGTTACTTTTCACTGTCGTCTGTGAAAAAAAAGTTACGATTGCTCTTAAAGTATAATGATATTGTGATGCTTCAATTATTAATTGATACAGTAATAAGTATTTTTTTATTCGTAAATAAAAGTCTTATAAATATTTTTATAAGCCTTTTTACAAAAATGTGTTTTAAAAACTGTTGCAAAATTTTTGTATAATTTATGAAACAACACACTCCAAAATTACTGAAAATAATGCCTTACTTGCATTCATATTTAGTTATATCTCATAAAAGAAGTCATTAATTCAGTGTCAAGTGCAATCATTATTAAAATTAAAACATGCCTCTGGACCTTCTTTTTATTGTCATTATATTTTCCTTATCTCCTCACTCAGACCATGACTCGACAAGACTCCTCAGTGTTTAAATACCGGATGCAACCTTTGAACTTTTTATCTTACCATATTGATAAACAGACGAGACGAGCCCCTTTTGCTTTGATGTATATTTTACGTATCATATTTTTCATGAGATATAAATGTTTATACATGAGTTGTTGTTTAACTGTTTTATCACGGAGCGAGTTTCTCTGTGGTTTTATGTAGCTTCACTTCACATATTGTACATATATCTCTATTTCATTACCTACAGTTTCAAATCTTGTGATGAATTATTTGACAAATTGTACTTGGCCAATTGTCATGAAAGGATATTTTTCTGCTTCCGTACTTAATTGCCTAATAACGAAACATAATGAAATATTACTTAAAATACATTTCTGCATTTTTTTTTCCTTTTATATATCCTATGTGGTAGGTAGGTACACATATTCATATTCTTGGAGAATAGGTATCTTCTATAATTGTTGAATTCTTAAATGATATATAGCAATTATAATTTACAGGCATCAATTTCATAAAAAAGTATATTTAGTTGATTTTTTTCAAAATTTTACATTAGTGAATTACGTTAAATAGAAAAAAAATAAATAAAAATATTGCCATAAAAACAATAAAGAAATTAAATGGTAAGTACATACGACTGTTATTAGCTATACAGATGAGAAGCATTTAGCTTCAGTATAACTTCCATTGTAGCAGAAGAGCTCTGTCTGGAATGTTATTACTTAGGATTTCTTAGATACCAAAATTAAACACTGTTCATTTAATATAGATTTGCCAGTATTTCAGAATGGAACACTAAGGAGCACCAGATGCATCTTGCCAAACAGGGAATAATATATCGACAAAAGTAATTCTAAACAGCAATTTATGTGACAAGCTTTTATTTCATGTAAAATTGTGTAATGTAATAAAGTGATAGGTTTGATTGACTTCAAAGTTTATTTTTTCTTTTTTACAGTATTTATTTAAATTTGAAAAGATTGTTTCTAAAATTTTTACTAGTTAGTATTTATTTTTTTTCATTTGTTTCTTACACTCAATGTTGAGTTGTGCATGTTTATAACTGATAATAACTTTATGCATAATAACTACACAGTATATCACTCGCAGCAAATTCAGAGCAAAGTTTCGTGCGTTGTACTTTACTACCTTGTAAATTGTCATATCTTATATGCAACACCTGTCGGATACTATCCCACACAGGCCACACAGATATAACAGAGTCATATGATTAGTTCACAATTTTATACATAATACATTTTGGACATAATGAAATATAATATGTCTTTACTTGATGATTTACATGCTTAAAGAAACAAGGATATTACATTTTCTAGTTTTATTAAAGATTTAATACTATAAGACTAGACAAATTAATTTCAACCGAAAAGTTTAAATCGTGAAATTGTCCATTAATATTTATTATACAAAACTTTTTATCTAAAAAATAAACTTGTGCTACGACAGAAATAGTGTACACAATACACAAATTTTTGGTGCCTCTACATATAATGGTGATTATTAAAACCAATCAACCAAAAAAGAAACAACCACATTAACATAGTTTTATTTTTAAATTTATAATACGTAAAGTTTTATTAAGAAAAGGCATGTTTATCGAATCATCTTCATACCCAATGTTTAAAGAAAAAAAAAGTAAGTACATTACAGGAGCAATTTTGTTAGCAAAGAAATTTTTTTATTATGGTAAAATATACGGTAAACCCTTATCTGTTGTTCATTGTATTTAAATCGTTTTTTTCTTTAATCATTAATAGTAGTTTATTGAACATTCACATGGTTCATACAGAATAGAAAGAAGATTGACAGAAATACATACAAATTCAGTGTCGCATTTAGACTTTGTGTATCTTAATACGAATACTCAAAAACGATGGATCCAGCTCATACTAAAAGTAATCCGAAAATAATTATTCAAAATAGAATTTTGCAAAAAACGAAGATTAACAGGCACTTATTCATAATTCGGTGTTGAATTTTCACACAATAATTATCGTATTGGTATAACTGATTAGCATCAATTATATTATCGTAATTCAAAGATCATACGCAATAATAAAAAAAATAAAAAACCCCCGACTGCAAAAGTCAACAGTTAAGCAATGCACTAAAAAGACTGCAACACGATTGAGAAATAAACTACTAAAACCTAATAAACTCTACTATTTAACAGAATACATTATGAGCTGAAAGACTAAGGTAAATAATTTACATTATGTTTGGTAGCAGGCGGCATCCATTAGCAAATTATAAACCGTAAGACAATTAATGGGTCCTGCCTGCTATCAAACATAATGTAAATCATTTAACTTAGGCTTTCAGCTCAAAATGTAATCTGTTAAATGAAAGTAGAGTTTATTAGGTTTTAATAGTTTGTTTTCCCAATTTTGTTTCGGTCTTTTTAAAGCGTTGCTTATCTGTTGATTTTTTACAGTCGGGTTTTTTTAATTATTTAATTTATTTTAGACTTTTAAGTGTTCCGTCCAGCATATTCCTATGAACAAAAGCATGTACTTTTATGACTCGTAAATCATGCAAAATGTAGAGATGATTAATACGTACTATTGACAGCGTATCAAACAAAATACAAATAAAAATTACAATTGGTGTAAGTGGTTCAATTGACTATATCAGGTTAAAAAAATGCATAATATGATATCCAACACACATTTGGCCAATTTAAAGCTAAAATATGACCATTTGAATGCATTGATTACAAATTTATTCAAATGATTATTCCTGATTAAATTTAAATATATGGCATATTTATATTTTTGTAATATCCTTTTAATTCCCTTTATTTTGATACCCTACTCGATAGGTTTGGTTAAAAAAAATTTTGGACTACTAACAAACAATTTGACGCCATCATTTCGTTTTTTATTTTTAAATACTTATCTAAGGACACTTTGGTTTTTGAGAAGAATCTAATGATACCTTAATTGTCGAAATCCATCCAGCGGTTTGGAAAATACGTGGCAATAACGTAACTTACAAAGAAACATACAAGATATGCGCGAAAAATAATACCCATCCTTGGCAGTCGAGTAAAAGTGTTTTTCCAAAAACTGTCGAAATATGTGCCATGTATGTTTTGTGGAAAAAATTTTTTTTCAGCTTGTTACATATAGTGCCCCCTTGCTAGAAATATTTATTTCTGTTATTTAACTATTAAACTAAACAGTGGCTTATACAAGACGCATATACTATACATTTTATCAATATACATCTTGTAGTTTTCGAATAAAATGCTTATGACAACAGATGTATAGATATGATGAAACTATAAGAGTTCTGTTTTATCCACTTTGGGTTGGAATCCTAAATGAATTTTCTTTTGAATAAACCCTTTTTTTTTAATTTTTCTAATTTTTTTTAAGTATTGATATACAGTGGAATCTCAATAACTCGAATGTCAAGGGAAATGCAAAAAAATCGAGTTAATGATTTATCGAATGAAAAAGAACTTCGAGATACATATAACTGTGTCAACAAGGAACAAACATAACCTTCACAGCTGTGTTACTTAGAAAGTTTCATGAATGTATTCATTTATTGCACATGTACAAGACCAAAAACAACAGATTAGAAGCCCCGAACCGGAACATTCATTTTGTTATTTATTACTATTATTTCAGGGAATTCCAAGTAAGACGTGATTACATTTTACCAACTGTGACTTACAGAGTCTCCTTTTTGAAATTCGAGTTATAGAGTATAAATATATATTATCAATACTTTGTAGGGAAATAACATTTTGGTCGAGTTACAAAGTCTAAATAATTTGAGATACCGCATACTTAGGGGTTCATTGGAAGAGAATGGAAGGGAAGAAATGGAAAAAGGGAAGGCAATTTTTTTCAACTTACTTAGGATTTCGACTTAACGAGGTTTGAGTTATTGAGATTCCACTGTATTTCGAATATGTTGTCTGATTTTGGTCAAAAAAAAGAGGACCGTATACTAAATGTCAATCCATCAAGAATTTCTCATATTAATTTGAAAAAAACTGTTTTGTTATTACTTTTAGCATATATATATATATACACATAACTGTTATGAAGAAATGATCTTTCTGTTTTATACAAAATAAAGTGTGCCTCAATAACTATAAACAAGCAAGATCTAGGACTGTCTTAAACGCCTAATTAGAATTATGCTGTTGATAATAATAGCTCCATTGCTAGTGCTAACAGTATTCCTTCTAATTATGTGCAATTTAACACAATGATCTTTGATTATTTTTCTCATTGAGTGATTTAATAAAAGCAAAGTATTACATAAAGAAAAAAAAAGCCTTCGAAAATCTATTTAAATAATTCTTTACACAGCCTTCAAAAACAATTAATTAGTTATTTTGGAACTGGTTTCAACTAAAGTAAGGCAAAAGAACATGTACTATATAAACATGAATATGAAATGTTAAATATTAAGTGGAAAAGGGATCTTCTAAGGAGACAATTGTGTTATTTATCTTTAGCTGGAACCAAGCCCAAAAATGATTGTTTAGTTGTTTTTGAAGTCTGTTTAAAAAATCATTCAAATAGGTTTTTGAAGGCGGTTTTTCATATTTTTCTCGAAAAATTTAATTTATTTCACATTTTTTATCTATTATAACTTTATAAATCATTTTCCTACTTTACATGTGGCTTAGGCCATAGTTAATAAAATCGGCCAGACATCTCCTTTAGTTTTATAGGGAGCTAGTGGATAACCAGTTCTGATCCCGCATTCCAGGCTCTTTACATTCACAGTTGGAGTGCAACTACCAAATTATTCTTCTACAAACTACATAAATTATACTCATTATCCATAATATAAAAGTTCTACAGTTCATAGACATTACATTATTATTCCCTTTGTTTCTACTATTAGTGCTAAGAGTTCTGATGTGTTCCTTCCACAATTATCATGTTGGAATTATATAAATTCATGAAAATATGTAGGTACATTAATAAGCAATTAATTCTAATTCTGTGTATACTAGGTTCTATTAATAGCCATTGCGTAGTTTTTCTGGTGACAAATCATAGTATTATCACTAACTTCTTACCATAAGGAGTGCTGTGGCTTCCATTATCAGCTCAGTAGTATAATATGATAAGTACCATATGCAAAAACTTGATCAACTAAAAAAAGAGCTCAAACGCACTATATGTGCTTATAATATTGAGGGTTTCCCTCGATTTTCTTGAGATCCTATCATCAGATCCTGACTTAGTGAATATGGGACCACCTTGAGAATATACCCATTCAAAGAAAAAAAAATCTTAATAGGTTCACAATTGACGAAATAAACGCTTGTACATAAAAAAAGTACATACAGACGAATATATAACCTCCTTTTTTGAAGATGGTTAAAAAATAAACCACTGTTATTGCTCTATAAAACATATATATTTTATTCAATAACTGTTTCTTAACCAAGCAACACTGTTCCTGCCAATCCTCTTTTCATAATGTTTTATTAAAAATTGTATGAATCAATAAAGCCTAATAAAATACATGGATTAAAAAATTATACTATTTGAAAATAGTTCATGAATATTAGCAGTTGTCATGAAAATGACCCCATTTAGCTCCTAAAAAGTGAGATTCGAAATATTAAGAAGGAGTACATAGTACAGTGAATTATACCGAGTCTTATTTTCCTAGCTTAATTACAATAATTATTAACCATTCAGATCAAAATATGCCGCAAAGCGATCTCTATTTTTCTATAGTATATTATGCTTAACTTATGTACATTATAGATAAAATTAAATAAGTGAGTATTCTATAAAAAATAATAGAATGGATTATGGTAATAAGAAAAGGCAGTTTAACTTCAATTTCAATAGAATCAAGTCAATTTATAAATCCTAGGAAATTCAATTTTCTTCTCACAGTTAAGCAATATATATGAATAGAAAGAAGGAAATACCTCTTATCCTCTATAGTAGAATGTCCTGTTTTTTTTTTATTTTCCTTCCTTTGTCATGATTGACAATTTTTTTTTTCAATTTATAGCAATTATTTGTGTTATATTAAAATATAGTTCAATATACATTTTTTAAGGCCCCATAATAAACTGTAAACAACATCTTCAGTTTGAAAATATTTTTGCAATAGACTTTGAGAAAATACTTTCAAAAAACATATGCAATACAAAAGAAATGTTGAATTTGATTTGGCTTTACATTATTTGATTTTAGAAAGCAAACAATTTATATCTCCACTTATTGCTCAAGAATAGAACCCTACAGATTATAGCTGAACAATTTTTCTATTTTTTGCCTCACATCCAGGCTCCTTACCATTTCCAGAAAGATGTCACCCTTTAGTAATATACTATTGTTTCCAGAAATTAGTAAAATATATAAATTATTAACAATAAAAACTTAGCCAAACATAATTCACAATAAAATTTACATGACAGGCACAATCTGGTATATTCCTCGTAGGCTTTTTGTTAGTAAGTCTTTAGCTGTTCCAACTCCATACTTGATACCTGACCCAATATGTTCAGGATCCAATTCACCAGTTTCAATTTTAGCAAGGATAGTTTTAGAGCATTTCAAAATGCTTCTTCAACATTCTCACCAGTTTAGCACTGGTTTCTAAAAGTTAGTTCTGAAATAAAAAGCAAAATTTAAACTCAATTCCAAAAGTAAAACAGCTTTAATGTTACAAACAAATATTACCATTTTCAAGAGCAAATTGACTAGCTTCAGAATATGTGACTTCTCTTGATTCTTCTATATTTTCTTGTTGCCCACAAGAAGAATAACTATGTTTGGACTAGCTAATGTCCTAGCATCTCGAAGCCAATTCGATAAAGCATTGAATGAATCACGAGATGTGATATCATAAACTAAGAGAGCTCCTGCAGCTCCTCGATAATAGGATCGAGTAACTGAACGAAATCTTTCTTGACCGGCTGTGTCCCATATTTGTAACTTTGTAGACTTTCCGCCTATATTTACAACTTTGGATCCAAATTCAACACCAATTGTGTGACACCTATCTTCTTTAACTGCAAATATTTATTACAATCAACTGAATGTGACAATTATGGTGTCACTGTGTGAACATTGTTCGTGCAAGACTAATTTTGATTTGTATTTAAGAAATAGAAATCAATCGGAATTGTCTTCATTTTACAATATATTTTAGTTAGTAACACGTATATTATTAATATATTTCAGTGACAGAAAAATGGCATCAACGCATTAATTACGTCCTGAAAATTACTTACATTTATTGCCAATGAAACTGTTTAAAGACTCGATTTTCCTGATCCTGCACTTCCTATAACTAAGAACTTGAACAAATATTCTGAAAGTTAATAGGAATATGATAAATTTTCCATTATAACCAAACGCTGTAATTATTTACTTGTTTAAATACGCACCATAAGATTCAGACATCATAAAAATATCACAACAATATAACCATAAATATGCAAAGCACTAGTTTTTCTGTAGTACAACCATGAAACTTCTCACACCCGAACTTACATTAAAATACAATAAAACAAGTTTAATACCACAGTCAAAGAAATCATACGTATTTACGTATATTCATATTTTCACATACGACGCAATAACCTACAAGTCTATAAGTTCTACATAAGAAACTACGATCTATGATTTTCCATTTCTGTACTATGATTACATTAATCTATTTTGACCAATAGCACTCTGTGATAATGGTAAAAAAAAAATATTCTAACTAGGTACATATTAAAATCAGCTACATATTCAGATTTTACTGTCAGTTTTGACTGAAGATAAACTGTTCAAATAAAAATTGATTTTTTTTCCGTAGGAATAACTGAAAACTGTACAGCTGAACTGATAAAATTGGAATTAAATAAAATTATGCTGTTAAAACTGAAGACGTGCAACAAAAAGCGTATTAAAAAAAATTGCGCAGTTTTCCAATTGTTTAGAAGCGTTTTCAGTTAGTATGTTTTTGGTCTGTTATACCCCGTCTTTTCTTATGCTAGTGATAATACCACATCAATCTGAATGGTTAGAATTCATAAGGTTTACGATTTGAACGAGACACAGACTATGAAGAATTACTGAGAAAACTTTAAAAAATTGGACATCGTAACAAATAATCTATTTATTTAAAAATATAGCATACAGACTACAATTGTTACAGTATCATCCGCTGAAATCATGATTCCGTGAACGAAAAAATAAATAAGAACTGAAGCATCTAAAAATAAAACTAATTACTTGTAGCCAACAAGGACTTTAGTTTTAATTGATAGTTTAATTTGAGTAGTCAAACCGATCAATTATAACTGAACATCTGTAGCATTTTGACGATCAATGCATATTGTATAAAGTAGCAAAAGTACTCTATGGACTTTACAAAACAATGATACAATAACATAAATTGTTCACTAACACTTGATTTTCATTAACCTGGTGACAGAAAAATGGAAATTGGTTTTATTATTTTAAATCAAAATAAAATTTTGTAGCGAGACAGATTTTGTGTTTGTCCTTAACCGTTCGTTCTAAAAATTTTATTTGTTCTATTATTGTTTATGTTGTTTAAAAATCTAAACGATTTTTATTCAAGTTGACATTTTATCTCTTAAATTCAGTTTTATTTAATATATTTGTTTTTTATTGTTTGTTCGACTGTTTTACAACTTTATTTAATTTTATTCAGAAATAATTTACACTTTTAAGCTATTGCATAGCTTCTATCGCGGGCCTTGAGCGTGGAGACCGAATCCAGAAATTCCGTAACGAAAATAACCTAACACCCCCCACTCCGACCGGCACAACGGTGATACTTTTTACTTTTGCCATCTATCGATGAATAGCAGAACTTTTAATTACTTTTTTGAAATATCACGCTTGTCTCTTTAGTTCAGCAACTCGCCTCTAGGTGGCATTGGTTGTATCGGCGTTACTGCGCATGCGTAATCCCCCTCTTCGCCCCGCAATCTGGTGACTCATGCCTGCTTAGAGTTTCGGCGTTAGGGCACCTCCTCAAAAAAAATACTGCATAAATAAAATAAATAATTATAATTGCATAAGTTTTTATTATTATTTATTTGGTCTTGCGCTAATGTAGCATTTATTCACAGTATCAATGCCACAACCCTCAGAGTTACAAAAATTTTCGAAACTGTCAGTCATACACGTGTTTCTTTTTAGCACCCGTACAAACGTCTTTTAATTAAAGGAACAAATATAGTTCGTTTTCACTACATCAGTATACACATTTCAAACGTCAAGTGGAGCTATTGGACTTGTTTAGTATGCAGTTAAATTAAAATGTTTATATTGTAATACCCACAGTTTACGCTGTTGTTACATTTAATTTAGTCGTACATATTTGAAAATATGGCAATCATTACTATTTTCTGTAGTGCACTTTAGGTTTTATCAGATTTTGGTGTTTTCCATGGTTTACGATATACATTAAATTATCAGGTTTCCAAGAAAATAAGATATTATGTTACGTATCAGAGTGCAAGTCTTATTTAGGGCGGATGCAAAATGTTACCGAATACATAAATTTCGAAAATATAAAATATTTTTGAAAATACTAAATTATCTTTAGTGTCAGCAACATATTGTCAATAATAATCATTACTCTTTAACATTATAATTATGTGTGGGTAGTTCTACATAACAAAAAATCAGTGAATTCTAATATTTCTTACAAAATTATATTGTAATTCATTTTTAATTAATAGGGAAAAGCTCTAATGAAGTCTAATGGCTATCGATATCCATAATTTTCGAAGCTTATGAACAAACTTTAACTTGCACTAGCCGTTTTATTAACCAGCTATTTTCTACGTAAATTATAATTTAGTTATGGTTTTTTTCTGATCCCAAATTCGCCCTCTGTTTCGATTGCAATCCTTCTTTATAAACCAACGCTGATCCTAATGCCGATCTTGATCCTTTCTGGACATCGCTGTTATTTTTCTGATTTTGTAAATTTTTTTGTGTATAGAAGTCTTCTGTTTCGTATTCCAGAAGATATCTACAGTACAATGCACAAAACTCTGCGTCACTGAATTTCCTGCGAATGATGTAATGCACAGTTTCAGTGCTCCTCAACCCTTCATTCTTCTCCTCCGCCTTTCTGTTTTACGCAATCGCAACGCTTTCGTATCTTACTTCACTGCGGCCGAGTTTGAGTCGTTGTAATATAATTATTTGGAAAATTAAATTTCGATAACTAAACGTATAAAAATGTTCAACTTGTTTTACATGTTCAAAATGTAAAGGACATTTCTATCATTTATGACGAAGAATGTTTTGTTAAACTGAAAGTAAACAGTATCACATAATAACATTAAATAGTTCTTACTTTGGAACTGATAAAATTTGCTTTCCTTGCAGTGTCCTCAGGCGTATTTTTACGTTGAAGTTAATAAAGTTACTCTCATAAAGTTACATAGGTCAATATCTATTAAATTCAGAGTATTTACCATGTTATTTATCGTATTTAAAGATTTGTTAGATATAAAAAAGTAGATTCATTCAAAGTAGATAGAAATTCAAATAACTAACAGCTTGACTCTATTTGTTGGCGCATGTTCCTATACATAATTAATTAAAATTAAATGAAATTAAATTAACCTTTATTGCTGTTTAAAACATATTGAAATGCATTTTTTTAATAAATTTAACTTATACCGTCAAATCCTACAACTTTGCCCGCTTTTTTCAGTTTTTCGATCATAACTTAAAAATACGCCTTTTATGGAAAACCATAGCTAATTATGCTAATAACTGCAATCATGGATTCAAATTTCATACTCATAAACCTTGAAATTAAACTGTTTTAGGAATGATTAAAATATCAGCATGCGGGCAAAATTAGGTGTCAATATACCCAACTTTGCCAATCTTACATTGCTAAGCCATTTTAATAACTGTAATGCTGAAATTAAGATATATTAAATTATGTAAGGTAATATTGTAATACAATCTTCCAAAAGGAATAAAATAACATCCTATTAGCCAAAAATCGTATCTAAAGTTAGGTATCCTTTTATATTTTTTTCATATAAATACATCAGAAAGGCCAGGGTCATCAAATACAAACAGTTAAAAAAAGTATTTATTTTCCTAAAAGAAACACAGCGCTTTCAATACTAGCGACTACAATATCATTACTATTATAATACATATAGGCAAGTACCTACAACAGCGAAACAGTTTTAAAAAATTAAAACAAATGCGCATCATCAAACAAAAAAATCTACCTACACAGTCGCAACAAAAACATTCAAAAAACCAAAAATATATAGAATTAGAATCAACAAACAAAACAAATTCCTCGAGAAGTTCGTTAACTTGCATTAAATTTACTTTTTTAACTATGCAATCGTCGGATAAATCATCTTGGTACAGGTCGTTTTACAAATTTTAGATCGCCTTTTTTATAATAGTTTTGTAGAAAAATATTGGATATCTTTTCTCAGCTCATTACAGACTAGAGAACCTGGATTAACTCTCAAAAAGTTGATGCTATGTGTATCGTGGGATTTGAAGGATATTATTAATTAAAAGTTTGTGTCTTCTTTAAAAGCGCAATCTATTAAATCGTGAAATGTAAGTCACTATTTTCTTTAAAAGCGCCATCTGTTAGATTTGAACATGTAAATGAATGTTTTCCTTAAAAGCGTCATCTGTTAGATAGTATAATGTAAGTTAATGTTTTCTTTAATAGGGCCATCTAACGATCGTTAAATGTAAAAACTATATTCATTGAAAGTACCATATAACGAGCGTAAAATAAAAGTCACTGTTTTCATTAAAAGCCCCACCTGTTAGATCGTGAAATCTAAATCAATGTTTTTCTTAAAATCGCCACCTCTTAGATCGTAAAACGTAAGTCACTATTTTCATTAAAAGCGCCATGTAATGAGCGTAAAATGTAAGTCACTGTTTTCCTTAAAACGCCTTTTGTTAGATAGTGTAATATAAGTCACTGTTTCCTTTAATAAGGCCATCTAACGATCGTTAAACGTAAGTCAATGTTTTCATTAAAAGCGACATCCAACGAGCGTAGAAAGTAAGTCAGTGGTTTTCTTAAAATCGCCATCTATTAGATCGTAAAATGTAAGTCACTATTTTCTTTAATAAGGCCATCTAACGTTCGTTAAACGTAAGTCAATGTTTACATTAAAAGCGTCATCTAACGAGCGTAGAATCTAAGTCAATGTTTTCCTTAAAAGCGCCACCTGTTAGATCGTAAAACGTAGTCACTATTTTCATTAAAAGCGCCATCTAACAACCGTAGTAGAACGTAAGTCAGTCTTTTTCTTAAAACGCCATCTGTTAGATCGTAAAATATAAGTCAGTGTTTTCCTTAAAAGCGTCATCTGTTAGATCGTAAAATGTAAATCACTGTTTTCTTTGATAAGGCCATCTAACGATCGTTAAGCGTATGTCGATGTTTTCATTAAAAGCGACATCTAAAGAGCGTAGAATGTAAGTCAGTATTTTCCTTAAAATCGCCATCTGATAGATAGTAAAATAAAAGTCAATGTTTTCCTTAAAAGCGCCATCTGCTAGCTCGTAACATGTAAGTCAGTGTTTTCTTTAAAAGCTCTATCTCTTACCGTTAAATCCTACAACTTTGCCTATCCTGCCGAATTTTGCCCAAACAGCGAAATTGACTTGTATTGTTACTAACTGAAAACCTATTTCAAATATTACTGTTTTCTCTTTTAAGTAAAAAACTACACTGTTTTCTGGTACCACTGAGCCTTTATAACGGTACTTAATGTCAATCAGTTGCTCGTTATTTGCTATCAAATAAACGTCGAATTCGGTGGTGCCAATTTTTCTCCCAAGAAGCTTTATAGAGATCGGATAGAAACAATCAAGAGGTGAATAATTGATTCGGTCAAAAGGAATGTAGTCATATTTTGATGATGATTCATAATTACAAAACAGGAATCTAATTAAGTGTAGTGAAGTTATAGCGTTGGGCAATGATACCTAACATTGACCAACATTGTAGGGTTATCAAAATTTCAAAATTTTATAGGTTTTAAATTTTCTGATTGTTTGCGATTTGTAGTTCATTTGCTAGATACCTACCTATTTTCATGTCACTAGTACCTTCATGAAAGTAATGTATGGTACTGTACAATTAGTGTTTTGGAGTTTACTTCTTAAGAAACGATTTTTCATATATAAATCCGGGGTATGAAATATCGTGGAGAGTAAAATCAAACTTGACGTTACGTACGTTACGTTCAGGTCAGTCTCGTATGTATGGAAACTATACAGGTGTACAGTCTCCATATTCATGCGCAACTTATCTTACGCATCCCCTAGCAGTATATGTACCATATTTTAGTTACCACGAACGAATTGTCTCGCAGTATTCAATAACGTCGATATTGGTCCTGGAATAAATGCAACGCAAGATGACGTAAAAGGTGAATAAAATCAAGCTTGCTTACAACTTTATTATATAAAATTATCATCGTTTATGTTTTCATTGTTTTGTTATGTATTTTAACGAATTTAATGTTTAATTAATATAAATAAATGTATCATGCATACTTTAAGCAATATAAAAAATGCATACATTTACCTTCATTCACTAATCTATTTATTTTATAATCGTTCGTGAAGCGTAAACTCCAGTCTTGCGTAGGAGCTGCCGCCAAAACACACACACTGTTTTTCTACTTGTCTCAAAATGTAAACATTGTTGGTGGGATTTATTAAATAATTTTGTTAATAAAAATTAAGTATTACTGTATACCTACATATTCTACAATAAAAGCAATTAATGATATAAGTATCTACTTAAATATGTAGTAAAATTTATTATTTTCATACATACATACATAATAAGCAATATTGGCATGGTGCGGAGATACCCGAGAGACCGCGAGATGATAGTGCGCTACGCTGGTGGGGAGTCCAGAAGAAGAACTCTCAAGGGTTGTATACAGGGCTCTATAGCCGGTCCAACCCTTTGAGCCTCATTCTGGACACCTTACTCCGAGAACTCGCCGTATACATTCAGGCGTTCGCGGATAATGTGGTCCTCATGCTAAAATAAAGTTATGAGATGTTCTACGATTACTTGTAATATTATGTTTTTGACATTTATTTATTAGTGATTTTTCTAGATTGTTAGTAATGGGTAAGAGTTCGACTGACTTAATTAGGAAATTGAAAAAGTTAAAAGATTGACATCTGTCATAGAATATAAAACTAAGTCAAGTATTAAATATGACAAACACATTAATTGTTACTTTTATTTTATATGAAACATAAAATTTGTGTTTCTATACATCTTGGTTCAAATAAACGTTTTTAAAATCATAATTAATAAAACGCAATTGGTCACTGTTACGAAGTTATGTGAGGTGCCGTAACATGAGTGCGTGGAAGCTAAAATTATATTTGAGTTTAATATAAACAAGATAATGAAAAAATCATAACTAACCGATAATAAGAAACTCTTACTTTTTTCTTTTTGTATACTTTTGACAAGTTATGCACACTTTTTTTTGCCAAACTGACAGCCTGTTCTCCATCTATTCACCGTGGTGTCAATTTTTAGTTTTGACACCATTGTTTATTGTTTGGGAGACATTTCATTAAAGTGCCTCATGGTCCGTCATTAAATGTCAATGGTGCCAATTTATAGTCCTAACCACTAAGTTTATAATGTATAGCGCAATACTCTAACGTTCCGTGAAGAACATTAAACACATTTGAAGTCGTTGATTTCATTTCAGATTGCTAGGTTACAGGATATGTGTTTTCTCGCGTATCTTTTCACGCAAGGCAAAGGAAATTTATTTTACTGCAATGAGTGGAAAACAAGCAATTGTAGGTATAATGTTACTTAGTTTAATATATTTTTTGCATTGCCTAAATAAGGAATTTATTTGGTTTCATTTGTAAGTATTATACATATAGATTCAAACATGAACCAATGGTATTGACTGAGTAAATAATAAAATGAAATTAAACCAAATTTTTTATAGAAACTTAGCATTTAAAAATATATTACAGAAAAAAATTAAAACGATGTGCTATGTTACATTTGGTGGATCTTTAGCATACCAATTTATTTATATGAAAAAAGATTTCCCAGCTTACTATGATAATGTGCTACAGCCTCTAAGTCAAAGCCTTAATCCAGAATTGGCACATAAAATTGGGATTTACGCAATAAAATATGGCATATTTCCACCAGAAAAATACAATGATCCTGCTTCATTGGTAAGATTAAAAAATCTAGTTATTCGATTATTTTTTACAATTGTTTTGTTGTTATTGCTTATACTGTTTATATTTTTGGAAACAAAATTTCTAAATTTTAAACTAAGCAATCAATTGGAATGCAGCAGGATTTGATAAGCATGGTGATGCTGTTTTAGGTCTAAGAAAATTAGGGTTCTCTTTGATAGAGGTTGGATCTGTGACTCCACAACCACAACCGGTAATCTACGTCCACGTGTTTTCCGTTTATTAGAAGATAAAGCTATTATTAATAGATATGGCTTTAATAGTGAAGGACATGAAGCTGTCTATAAAAAGTTTCACAATTAAATAAAGCTTTTCTAGAGAAAGGACTACTTGGTATTAATTTAGGAAAAATAAGCTGGACAACGCAGCACAAGATTACATCGCAGGAATTCATAAATTTTATGATGTGGCTGACTATTTTGTCATAAATATAAGCAGGTTATAAATATTGGTTATATAATGAGATGTATTTTGGTCATACCACATTATTTGAACACATGACATTAGAAAAATATATTTTGTTTAAAACTATTTAGCTTGAAACATATTTCTTACAGTCCCAATACACCTGGATTGCGTGAGTTACAGAAGAAAGAAGATCTAAAAATCTTTTGATAAAAATAAATCAAACGAAATAGACTGCCTCAACATAAAATCCACCATTACTATTAAAACTAGCACCAGATTTGTCATTCGAAGAAAAAAGAGACATAGCATCTGTAATAATGCTATCAGAAAGCAAAGTAGATGGATTAATTATTTCAAATACAACTACAGGCAGAGAAAATCTTTTAAATCAAAAGTTGGCGAATGAAATGGGTGGGTTAAGTGGTAAACCCCTAGCAAAAAAATCTACAGAAATGATTAGAGAAATGTATACATTAACAGGAGGTGAATGAAAAAACTGTATAATTAGCTATTCACTTTTATTTTACCAAACTAATTATAAGTTTTTTTTTCAGGACATATTCCTATAATAGGTGTTGGTGGTGTCTTTTCAGGAGAGGATGCCTATGAGAAAATTTTAGCAGGTGCTACAGTTATACAGATTTACTCTGCATTAATTTATCATGGACCGCCAATAATAACAAGAATAAAAAATGAACTGACAGAACTTCTTCAAATAGATGGATACAAAAATATAAGTGAAGCAATTGGAAAAGGTGTGAAATAATCTGTAGAAAAAAAACAATATCACATTTATAACTTAATAAATGTTAAATTTGATGTCATTCTACAAAACTTGCTGATTTTCCTTCGATTTTACATTTTGGTAATTCATTTTGTAAAAATTCTTTGCATGCTTCTAAATTTTCAACATATTCTAGCTCAAAAAGGACGAGCATCTCTAAATTTCTGAGTGATTTAATGTCTCTTATTCCAACATCAGTTACATTAATGCATTGTGATACTTGAAGATGAGTTAAGGATTCACGAGCATATTCCAAGCCTTTTAATGCACTATCATTTATATATTTATTGTTGTGCAATATTATCTTTTTGAGGTCTGTGCATCCAACTGTAAAAAAAATAAGAGTGAAAGTGAATTAAGACATCATGTATACATATCTAAACATGATTTATGGAAAATAAAATAATTGATAATAATACTTTTAATGCTCAATTAAGTAATATAGAAAAAAAAACTCACTCAAATGGGAGAATCCATAGTGAGAAATTGAAGAGTTTGATCCATCTATTTCGCGAATTTTTTTAGCAGGTACATCTTCTGAAGGTAAATAATTATAATCGCTCAATTTTTTACCATCAATCCAAACGACAGATCCACCATTTCGAAGGACCCATTCCGCGCAAGTTCGATCAGGACCCAAAAGTTTAACACGTTTCTCATCTGGTTTATTAAACATCATGTTTACATATTCCCAAAAACATCTAACTTTTTGTAGATACAATTTATTGTGTTTAAATCGTAATAAGGCATTTACCTAAAATAGGAAAATAAATTATCTAAAACAAAATATATCTATTTCCTTTAATTTTTTTTTAATCTTCGAATTAAACTTACATGACGATTAGTATTCATTATTATTTTTAGACAACATTAACAGCGAAACGTCAAAAATAGCTCTTTAGTGTTGCCAATGATGGAAAAAGAAAATGCCCTTAAGGCAGCGTTGCCAACTTTATTTTTTAGAGGATCGTACCATAGTCTAAAAAAGATAGTATTTTGCCATGATTTTCAAGGAAATAATAGTACGCAATGGAATTTCAATAAAACTACATAAATCAAGTAAAAAACGGCATGTAATTATAATTTTGAATTAATATTTATCATTAATAAACATATTATGGCATTAGGATATTATTAAATTATACTTTTTTTAATTAGACATATGTTATTTATTTATTCTGTACCTTGATTAAAAACAACTTCAATATACTTGTTTAATTTACCCTCAAGAATAATAAAATGGCCTCATTTATGATAGAATAGAAAACTCTAATCCACAGATACTTTTCTTAAAGTAATAAATTAAATAAATTTCTAAAACTAAAAAACTTTAATTGACTTAGTCACTGTCTGAGTCATTAGACACAGCAGCAGACGTAGGAGTAGAAACATTATTTTTTTTATACATGGTTTGCTTAGCAGTTCGGCAGATGGCTTGAAGTTGATACATGATCCGTTTTCTTTAATGTGTTGTGCAGCCAACAAATTCCCATTCACTGTTTCTATAAGCAATTTATTACGGATTTTTGTTTTTATTAAATTTACGTGACTGAACACTCGTTCACACTGTGCATTAGAATGGGGAATGCACAATGTGTCTAATGCAAATTGTGATAGTTCTTGATAATCTTCTAATACATTTAACTCGCTCCTGAATTTGTCAACGGGTAACTTCAAATCTAATTCATTGAATTTTGCTGGAATACTTCTCCACTGATCGTCTATTGCTTATATTAAAGCCACATTTTCTTTTGCTACTATTCTGGTAGTAACTCAATCAATGGAAATATTGAAGGAAAAGATTCACGAAATTTTGATGATACAGCATTCTCAGGATTTAGCATAGAAGTTTTGATAAAGAGGATCACTCATACGGTAACGCTTTTAATTTCTTTAGCACTTGTTACCAGGAAATTACGACAACTGCTAAAAAATCGATTAAGTTCGATTTCATTAAAAAGGTCGTATATTTTGCGTACGATTTCGATAACGCGATCGTACATCGTATAAGAGCCAAAAAAGTCGTATAAATACGATTTAAATAGTATGGTTGGCAACACTGCCTTAAGGTAGACTGCTCAATTTATTTTTGTCCTTTGATGTATAAATATAATTAAATGCATGGTTATCAATATTAAAAGGATTGTTATAATAACTGAGTTATGTAAGGAGCATGTGAGGCGTCCGACCTCTGTGCTCGGTACCACAAATGTGGATTCAATTTGGATTCTATTCATTAAAAATTGAAAATAGAATATTAGAGGGAGAAAACAAAAGGGTTAGAAAAAAAAGAGTTGATTGGGTATGTTGCCCCGATACAGAGACCTCGATGGTAATAAAAAAGTGATAAGTGAATGTAAAGAAATACGAAGAATAATAGTGAGTGTTTACAAAATACTTGTACAGATAATTGAAAAATAAACTAGTCTTGTCGCTGCTGAATCCTTAAAATTTGAGTTCTGCGTACAGCTATCCGACGAAAGTTGTATCTGTGCTACAGTATACATTTGTTCGAATAGTAAAATACCAATCAAAATGGCGTTCACTGGCCAGATTTGTAAATCAAAGAGAGAAAGAATAATTAAATTTCTGATTATTTTAATATATACAATAGAAACTTGTTAAGTGGAAATTCTCATCAGGATGAAAAAAATGCCATTCCCTCCACTGTACCTTCAAAAAGTTGGTATTTCGAATTACTTAGAATTTGTAATTGAAACAATGTTTGCTTATGAGGTATTGATAATAAATCTCTATAATAAATTAAATAAGTGAGTATTCTATAAAAAATAATAGAATGGATTATGATAATAAGAAAAGGCAGTTTAACTTCAATTTCAATAGAATCAAGTCAATTTATAAATCCTAGGAAATTCAATTTTCTTCTCACAGTTAAGCAATATATATGAATAGAAAGAAGGAAATACCTTTATTTTCCTTCCTTTGTCATGATTGACAATTTTTTTTCAATTTATAGCAATTATTTGTGTTATATTAAAATATAGTTCAATATACATTTTTTAAGCCCCCATAATAAACTGTAAACAACATCTTCAGTTTGAAAATATTTTTGTAATAGATTTTGAGAAAATACACTTTCAAAAAACATATGCAATACAAAAGAAATGTTGAATTTGATTTGGCTTTACATTATTTGATTTTAGAAAGCAAACAATTTATATCGCCACTTATTGTTCAAGAATAGAACCCTACAGATTATAGCTGAACAATTTTTCTATTTTTTGCCTCACATCCAGACTCCTTACCATTTCCAGAAAGATGTCACCCTTTAGTAATATACTATTGTTTCCAGAAATTAGTAAAATATATAAATTATTTACAATAAAAACTTAGCGAAACATAATTCACAATAAAATTTACATGCGACAGGCACAATCTGGTATATTCCTCGTAGGCTTTTTGGTTAGTAAGTCTTTAGCTGTTCCAACTCCATACTTGATACCTGACCCAATATGTTCAGGATCCAATTCACCAGTTTCAATTTTAGCAAGGATAGTTTTAGAGCATTTCAAAATGCTTCTTCAACATTCTCACCAGTTTTAGCACTGGTTTCTAAAAGAGTTAGTTCTGAAATAAAAAGCAAAAATTTAAACTCAATTCCAAAAGTAAAACAGCATTAATGTTACAAACAAATATTACCATTTTCAAGAGCAAATTGACTAGCTTCAGAATATGTGACTTCTCTTGATTCTTCTATATCTTTCTTGTTGCCCACAAGAAGAATAACTATGTTTGGACTAGCTAATGTCCTAGCATCTCGAAGCCAATTCGATAAAGCATTGAATGAATCACGAGATGTGATATCATAAACTTAGAGAGCTCCTGCAGCTCCTCGATAATAGGATCGAGTAACTGAACGAAATCTTTCTTGACCGGCTGTGTCCCATATTTGTAACTTTGTAGACTTTCCGCCTATATTTACAACTTTGGATCCAAATTCAACACCAATTGTGTGATACCTATCTTCTTTAACTGCAAATATTTATTACAATCAACTGAATGTGACAATTATGGTGTCACTGTGTGAACATTGTTCGTGCAAGACTAATTTTGATTTGTATTTAAGAAATAAAATCAATCGGAATTGTCTTCATTTTATAATAAATTTTAGTTAGTAACACGTATACTATTAGTATATTTCAGTGACAGAAAAATGGCATCAAAGCATTAATTACGTCCTGAAAATTACTTACATTTATTGCCAATGAAACTGTTTAAAAGACTCGATTTTCCTGATCCTGCACTTCCTATAACTAAGAACTTGAACAAATATTCTGAAAGTTAATAGGAATATGATAAATTTTCCATTATAACCAAACGCTGTAATTATTTACTTGTTTAAATACGCACCATAAGATTCAGACATCATAAAAATATCACAAGCAATATAACCATAAATATGCAAAGCACTAGTTTTTCTGTAGTACAACCATGAAACTTCTCACACCCGAACTTACATTAAAATACAATAAAACAAGTTTAATACCACAGTCAAAGAAATCATACGTATTTACGTATATTCATATTTTCACATACGACGCAATAACCTACAAGTCTATAAGTTCTACATAAGAAACTACGATCTATGATTTTCCATTTCTGTACTATGATTACATTAATCTATTTTGACCAATAGCACTCTGTGATAATGGTAAAAAAAATATTCTAACTAGGTACATATTAAAATCAGCTACATATTCAGATTTTACTGTCAGTTTTGACTGAAGATAAACTGTTCAAATAAAATTGATTTTTTCCGTAGGAATAACTGAAAACTGTACAGCTGAACTGATAAAATTGGAATTAAATAAAATTATGCTGTTAAAACTGAAGACGTGCAACAAAAGCGTATTAAAAAATTGCGCAGTTTTCCAATTGTTTAGAAGCGTTTTCAGTTAGTATGTTTTGGTCTGTTATACCCCGTCTTTTCTTATGCTAGTGATAATACCACATCAATCTGAATGGTTAGAATTCATAAGGTTTACGATTTGAACGAGACACAGACTATGAAGAATTACTGAGAAAACTTTAAAAAATTGGACATCGTAACAAATAATCTATTTATTTAAAAATATAGCATACAGACTACAATTGTTACAGTATCATCCGCTGAAATCATGATTCCGTGAACGAAAAAATAAATAAGAACTGAAGCATCTAAAAATAAAACTAATTACTTGTAGCCAACAAGGACTTTAGTTTTAATTGATAGTTTAATTTGAGTAGTCAAACCGATCAATTATAACTGAACATCTGTAGCATTTTGACGATCAATGCATATTGTATAAAGTAGCAAAAAGTACTCTATGGACTTTACAAAACAATGATACAATAACATAAATTGTTCACTAACACTTGATTTTCATTAACCTGGTGACAGAAAAATGGAAATTGGTTTTTATTATTTTAAATCAAAATAAAATTTTTTGTAGCGAGACAGATTTTGTGTTTGTCCTTAACCGTTCGTTCTAAAATTTTATTTGTTCTATTATTGTTTATGTTGTTTAAAAAATCTAAACGATTTTTATTCAAGTTGACATTTTATCTCTTAAATTCAGTTTTTATTTAATATATTTGTTTTTTTATTGTTTGTTCGACTGTTTTTACAACTTTATTTAATTTTATTCAGAAATAATTTACACTTTTTAAGCTATTGCATAGCTTCTATCGCGGGCCTTGAGCGTGGAGACCGAATCCAGAAATTCCGTAACGAAAATAACCTAACACCCCCCACTCCGACCGGCACAACGGTGATACTTTTTACTTTTGCCATCTATCGATGAATAGCAGAACTTTTAATTACTTTTTTGAAATATCACGCTTGTCTCTTTAGTTCAGCAACTCGCCTCTAGGTGGCATTGGTTGTATCGGCGTTACTGCGCATGCGTAATCCCCCTCTTCGCCCCGCAATCTGGTGACTCATGCCTGCTTAGAGTTTCGGCGTTAGGGCACCTCCTCAAAAAAAATACTGCATAAATAAAATAAATAATTATAATTGCATAAGTTTTATTATTATTTATTTGGTCTTGCGCTAATGTAGCATTTATTCACAGTATCAATGCCACAACCCTCAGAGTTACAAAATTTTCGAAACTGTCAGTCATACACGTGTTTCTTTTAGCACCCGTACAAACGTCTTTTAATTAAAGGAACAAATATAGTTCGTTTTCACTACATCAGTATACACATTTCAAACGTCAAGTGGAGCTATTGGACTTGTTTAGTATGCAGTTAAATTAAAATGTTTATGTTGTAATACCCACAGTTTACGCTGTCGTTACATTTAATTTAGTCGTATTTGAAAATATGTCAATCATTACTATTTTCTGTAGATGCACTTTAGGTTTTTATCAGTTTTTGGTGTTTTCCATGGTTTACGATATACATTAAATTATCAGGTTTCCAAGAAAATAAGATATTATGTTTCGTATCAGAGTGCAAGTCTTATTTAGGGCGGATGCAAAATGTTACCGAATACATAAATTTCGAAAATATAAAAATATTTTTGAAAATACTAAATTAACTTTTGTGTCAGCAACATATTGTCAATAATAATCATTACTCTTTAACATTATAATTATGTGTGGGTAGTTCTACTTAACAAAAAAATCAGTGAATTCTAATATTTCTTACAAAATTATATTGTAATTCATTTTTAATTAATAGGGAAAAGTTCTAATGAAGTCTAATGGCTATCGATATCCATAATTTTCGAAGCTTATGAACAAACTTTAACTTGCACTAGCCGTTTTATTAACCAGCTATTTTCTACGTAAATTATAATTTAGTTATGGTTTTTTTCTGATCCCAAATTCGCCCTCTGTTTCGATTGCAATCCTTCTTTATAAACCAACGCTGATCCTGATGCCGATCTTGATCCTTTCTGGACATCGCCGTTATTTTTTTGATTTTGTAATTTTTTTTGTGTATAGAAGTCTTCTGTTTCGTATTCCGGAAGATATATACAGTACAATGCACAAAACTCTGCGTCACTGAATTTCCTGCGAATGATGTAATGCACAGTTTCAGTGCTCCTCAACCCTTCATTCTTCTCCTCCGCCTTTTTGTTTTACGCAATCGCAACGCTTTCGTATCTTACTTCACTGCGGCCGAGTTTGAGTCGTTGTAATATAATTATTTGGAAAATTAAATTTCGATAACTAAACGTATAAAAATGTTCAACTTGTTTTACATGTTCAAAATGTAAAGGACATTTCTATCATTTATGACGAAGAATGTTTTGTTAAACTGAAAGTAAACAGTATCACATAATAACATTAAATAATTCTTACTTTGGAACTAATAAAAGTTGCATCATTTAATTTCCTTGCAGTGTCCTCAGGCGTATTTTTACGTTGAAGTTAATAAAGTTACTCTCATAAAGTTACATAGGTCAATATCTATTAAATTCAGAGTATTTACCATGTTATTTATCGTATTTAAAGATTTGTTAGATATAAAAAAGTAGATTCATTCAAAGTAGATAGAAATTCAAATAATTAACAGCTTGACTCTATTTGTTGGCGCATGTTCCTATACTCAAACATCATTAATTCAATTGGATTAATGGCCATTTACTAAATTGAAATATCATTAATTAAAATTAAATGAAATTAAATTAACCTTTATTGCTGTTTAAAACATATTGAAATGCATTTTTTAATAAATTTAACTTATACCGTCAAATCCTACAACTATGCCCGCTTTTTCAGTTTTCGATCATAACTTAAAAATACGCGTTTTATGGAAAACCATAGCTAATTACGCTAATAACTGCAATCATGGATTCAAATTTGATATTCATAAACCTTGAAATTAAACTGTTTTAGGAGTTATTGAAATATCAGCATGCGGGCAAAATTAGGTGCCAATATGCCCAACTTTGCCAATCTTACATTGCTAAGCCATTTTAATAACTGTAATGCTGAAATTAAGATATATTAAATTATGTAAGGTAATATTGTAATACAATCTTCCAAAAGGAATAAAATAACATCCTATTAGCCAAAAATCGTATCTAAAGTTAGGTATCCTTTTATATTTTTTTCATATAAATACATCAGAAAGGCCAGGGTCATCAAATACAAACAGTTAAAAAAAGTATTTATTTTCCTAAAAGAAACACAGCGCTTTCAATACTAGCGACTACAATATCATTACTATTATAATACATATAGGCAAGTACCTACAACAGCGAAACAGTTTTAAAAAATTAAAACAAATGCGCATCATCAAACAAAAAATTCTACCTACACAGACACAACAAAAACATTCAAAAAAACAAAAATATATAGAATTAGAATCAACAAACAAAACAAATTCTTCGAGAAGTTCGTTAACTTGCATTAAATTTACTTTTTTAACTATGCAATCGTCGGGTACATCATCTTGGTCAGGTCGTTTTACAAATTTTAGATCGCCTTTTTTATAATAGTTTTGTAGAAAATTATTGGATATCTTTTCTCAGCTCACTACAGACTAGAGAACCTGGATTAACTCTCAAAAAGTTGATGCTATGTGTATCGTGGGATTTGAAGGATATTATTAATTAAAAGTTCGTGTCTTCTTTAAAAGCGCAATCTGTTAAATCGTGAAATGTAAGTCACTGTTTTCTTTAAAAGCGCCATCTGTTAGATTTGAACATGTAAATGAATGTTTTCCTTAAAAGCTTCATCTGTTAGATAGTATAATGTAAGTTAATGTTTTCTTCAATAGGGCCATCTAACGATCGTTAAATGTAAAAACTGTATTCATTGGAAGTACCATCTAACGAGCGTAAAATAAAAGTCACTGTTTTCATTAAAAGCGCCACCTGTTAGATCGTGAAATCTAAATCAGTGTTTTCCTTAAAATCGCCACCTCTTAGATCGTAAAATGTAAGTCACTATTTTCATTAAAAGCGCCATGTAATGAGCGTAAAATGTAAGTCACTGTTTTCCTTAAAACGCCTTTTGTTAGATAGTGTAATATAAGTCACTGTTTCCTTTAATAAGGCCATCTAACGATCGTTAAACGTAAGTCAATGTTTACATTAAAAGCGACATCCAACGAGCGGAGAAAGTAAGTCAGTGGTTTTCTTAAAATCGCCATCTGTTAGATCGTAAAATGTAACTCACTGTTTTCTTTAATAAGGCCATCTAACGATCGTTAAACGTAAGTTAATGTTTTCATTAAAAGCAACATCTTATGAGCGTAGAAAGTAAGTCAGTGGTTTTCTTAAAATCGCCATCTGTTAGATCGTAAAATGTAACTCACTGTTTTCTTTAATAAGGCCATCTAACGATCGTTAAACGTAAGTCAATGTTTTCATTAAAAGCAACATCTAACAACCGTAGAATGAAAGTCAGTGTTTTCTTTAAAAGCGCCATCTGCTAGCTCGTAACGTAAGTCAGTGGTTTCCTTTAAAGCGCCATCTGTTAAATGGTAAAATGTAAGTCACTGTTTTCATTAAAAGTTCCATCTCTTACCGTTAAATCCTACAACTTTGCCTATCCTGCCGAATTTAGCCCAAATAGCGAAATTGACTTGTATTGTTACTAACTGAAAACCTATTTCAAATATTACTGTTTTCTCTTTTATGTAAAAAACTACACTGTTTTCTGGTACCACTGAGCTTTTATAACGGTATTTAATGTCAATCAGTTGCTCGTCATTTGTTATCAAATAAACGTCGAATTCGGTGGTGCCAATTTTTCTCTAAGAAGCTTTATAGAGATCGGATAGAAACAATCAAGAGATGAATAATTGATTCGGTCAAAAGGAATGTAGTCATATTTTATGATGATTCATAATTACAAAACAGGAATCTAATTAAGTGTAGTGAAGTTATAGCGTTGGGCAATGATACCTAACATTGACCAACATTGTAGGGTTATCAAAATTTCAAAATTTTATAGGTTTTAAATTTTCAGATTGTTTGCGATTTGTAGTTCATTTGCTAGGTACCTACCTATTTTCATGTCACTAGTACCTTCATGTAAGTAATGTATGGTACTGTACAATTAGTGTTTTGGAGTTTACTTCTTAAGAAACGATTTTTCATATATAAATCCGGGATATGAAATATCGTGGAGAGTAAAATCAAACTTGACGTTACGTACGTTACGTTCAGGTCAGTCTCGTATGTATGGAAACTATACAGGTGTACAGTCTCCATATTCATGCGCAACTTATCTTACGCATCCCCTAGCAGTATATGTACCATATTTTAGTTACCACGAACGAATTGTCTCGCAGTATTCAATAACGTCGATATTGGTCCTGGAATAAATGCAACGCAAGATGACGTAAAAGGTGAATAAAATCAAGCTTGCTTGCAACTTTATTATATAAAATTATCATCGTTTATGTTTTCATTGTTTTGTTATGTATTTTAACGAATTTAATGTTTAATTAATATAAATAAATGTATCATGCATACTTTAAGCAATATAAAAAATGCATACATTTACCTTCATTCACTAATCTATTTATTTTATAATCGTTCGTGAAGCGTAAACTCCAGTCTTGCGTAGGAGCTGCCGCACACAAACACACACACTGTTTTTCTACTTGTCTCAAAATGTAAACATTGTTGGTGGGATTTATTAAATAATTTTGTTAATAAAAAATTAAGTATTACTGTATACCTACATATTCTACAATAAAAGCAATTAATGATATAAGTATCTACTTAAATATGTAGTAAAATTTATTATTTTCATACATACATACATAATAAGCAATATTGGCATGGTGCGGAGATACCCGAGAGACCGCGAGATGATAGTGCGCTACGCTGGTGGGGAGTCCAGAAGAAGAACTCTCAAGGGTTGTATACAGGGCTCTATAGCCGGTCCAACCTTTTGGAGCCTCATTCTGGACACCTTACTCCGAGAACTCGCCGTATACATTCAGGCGTTCGCGGATAATGTGGTCCTCATGCTAAAATAAAGTTATGAGATGTTCTACGATTACTTGTAATATTATGTTTTTGACATTTATTTATTAGTGATTTTTCTAGATTGTTAGTAATGGGTAAGAGTTCGACTGACTTAATTAGGAAATTGAAAAAGTTAAAAGATTGACATCTGTCATAGAATATAAAACTAAGTCAAGTATTAAATATGACAAACACATTAATTGTTACTTTTATTTTATATGAAACATAAAATTTGTGTTTCTATACATCTTGGTTCAAATAAACGTTTTTAAAATCATAATTAATAAAACGCAATTGGTCACTGTTACGAAGTTATGTGAGGTGCCGTAACATGAGTGCGTGGAAGCTAAAATTATATTTGAGTTTAATATAAACAAGATAATGAAAAATCATAACTAACCGATAATAAGAAACTCTTACTTTTTTCTTTTGTATACTTTTGACAAGTTATGCACACTTTTTTGCCAAACTGACAGCCTGTTCTCCATCTATTCACCGTGGTGTCAATTTTTAGTTTTGACACCATTGTTTATTGTTTGGGAGACATTTCATTAAAGTGCCTCATGGTCCGTCATTAAATGTCAATGGTGCCAATTTATAGTCCTAACCACTAAGTTTATAATGTATAGCGCAATACTCTAACGTTCCGTGAAGAACATTAAACACATTTGAAGTCGTTGATTTCATTTCAGATTGCTAGGTTACAGGATATGTGTTTTCTCGCGTATCTTTTCACGCAAGGCAAAGGAAATTTATTTTACTGCAATGAGTGGAAAACAAGCAATTGTAGGTATAATGTTACTTAGTTTAATATATTTTTTTGCATTGCCTAAATAAGGAATTTATTTGGTTTCATTTGTAAGTATTATACATATAGATTCAAACATGAACCAATGGTATTGACTGAGTAAATAATAAAATGAAATTAAACCAAATTTTTTATAGAAACTTAGCATTTAAAAATATATTACAGAAAAAAATTAAAACGATGTGCTATGTTACATTTGGTGGATCTTTAGCATACCAATTTATTTATATGAAAAAAGATTTCCCAGCTTACTATGATAATGTGCTACAGCCTCTAAGTCAAAGCCTTAATCCAGAATTGGCACATAAAATTGGGATTTACGCAATAAAATATGGCATATTTCCACCAGAAAAATACAATGATCCTGCTTCATTGGTAAGATTAAAAAATCTAGTTATTCGATTATTTTTTACAATTGTTTTGTTGTTATTGCTTATACTGTTTATATTTTTTAGGAAACAAAATTTCTAAATTTTAAACTAAGCAATCCAATTGGAATTGCAGCAGGATTTGATAAGCATGGTGATGCTGTTTTAGGTCTAAGAAAATTAGGGTTCTCTTTGATAGAGGTTGGATCTGTGACTCCACAACCACAACCCGGTAATCTACGTCCACGTGTTTTCCGTTTATTAGAAGATAAAGCTATTATTAATAGATATGGCTTTAATAGTGAAGGACATGAAGCTGTCTATAAAAAAGTTTCACAATTAAATAAAGCTTTTCTAGAGAAAGGACTACTTGGTATTAATTTAGGAAAAAATAAGCTTTCGGACAACGCAGCACAAGATTACATCGCAGGAATTCATAAATTTTATGATGTGGCTGACTATTTTGTCATAAATATAAGCAGGTTATAAATATTGGTTATATAATGAGATGTATTTTGGTCATACCACATTATTTGAACACATGACATTAGAAAAATATATTTTGTTTAAAACTATTTAGCTTGAAACATATTTCTTACAGTCCCAATACACCTGGATTGCGTGAGTTACAGAAGAAAGAAGATCTAAAAAATCTTTTGATAAAAATAAATCAAACGAGAAATAGACTGCCTCAACATAAAAATCCACCATTACTATTAAAACTAGCACCAGATTTGTCATTCGAAGAAAAAAGAGACATAGCATCTGTAATAATGCTATCAGAAAGCAAAGTAGATGGATTAATTATTTCAAATACAACTACAGGCAGAGAAAATCTTTTAAATCAAAAGTTGGCGAATGAAATGGGTGGGTTAAGTGGTAAACCCCTAGCAAAAAAATCTACAGAAATGATTAGAGAAATGTATACATTAACAGGAGGTGAATGAAGGAACTGTATAATTAGCTATTCACTTTTATTTTACCAAACTAATTATAAGTTTTTTTTTCAGGACATATTCCTATAATAGGTGTTGGTGGTGTCTTTTCAGGAGAGGATGCCTATGAGAAAATTTTAGCAGGTGCTACAGTTATACAGATTTACTCTGCATTAATTTATCATGGACCGCCAATAATAACAAGAATAAAAAATGAACTGACAGAACTTCTTCAAATAGATGGATACAAAAATATAAGTGAAGCAATTGGAAAAGGTGTGAAATAATCTGTAGAAAAAAAACAATATCACATTTATAACTTAATAAATGTTAAATTTGATATCATTCTACAAAACTTGCTGATTTTCCTTCGATTTTACATTTTGGTAATTCATTTTGTAAAAATTCTTTGCATGCTTCTAAATTTTCAACATATTCTAGCTCAAAAAGGACGAGCATCTCTAAATTTCTGAGTGATTTAATGTCTCTTATTCCAACATCAGTTACATTAATGCATTGTGATACTTGAAGATGAGTTAAGGATTCACGAGCATATTCCAAGCCTTTTAATGCACTATCATTTATATATTTATTGTTGTGCAATATTATCTTTTTGAGGTCTGTGCATCCAACTGTAAAAAAAATAAGAGTGAAAGTGAATTAAGACATCATGTATACATATCTAAACATGATTTATGGAAAATAAAATAATTGATAATAATACTTTTAATGCTCAATTAAGTAATATAGAAAAAAAAACTCACTCAAATGGGAGAATCCATAGTGAGAAATTGAAGAGTTTGATCCATCTATTTCGCGAATTTTTTTAGCAGGTACATCTTCTGAAGGTAAATAATTATAATCGCTCAATTTTTTACCATCAATCCAAACGACAGATCCACCATTTCGAAGGACCCATTCCGCGCAAGTTCGATCAGGACCCAAAAGTTTAACACGTTTCTCATCTGGTTTATTAAACATCATGTTTACATATTCCCAAAAACATCTAACTTTTTGTAGATACAATTTATTGTGCTTAAATCGTAATAAGGCATTTACCTAAAATAGGAAAATAAATTATCTAAAACAAAATATATCTATTTCCTTTAATTTTTTTAATCTTCGAATTAAACTTACATGACGATTAGTATTCATTATTATTTTTAGACAACATTAACAGCGAAACGTCAAAATAGCTCTTTAGTGTTGCCAATGATGGAAAAGAAAATGCCCTTAAGGCAGCGTTGCCAACTTTATTTTTTAGAGGATCGTACCATAGTCTAAAAAAGATAGTATTTTGCCATGATTTTCAAGGAAATAATAGTACGCAATGGAATTTCAATAAAACTACATAAATCAAGTAAAAAACGGCATGTAATTATAATTTTGAATTAATATTTATCATTAATAAACATATTATGGCATTAGGATATTATTAAATTATACTTTTTTTAATTAGACATATGTTATTTATTTATTCTGTACCTTGATTAAAAACAACTTCAATATACTTGTTTAATTTACCCTCAAGAATAATAAAATGGCCTCATTTATGATAGAATAGAAAACTCTAATCCACAGATACTTTTCTTAAAGTAATAAATTAAATAAATTTCTAAAACTAAAAAACTTTAATTGACTTAGTCACTGTCTGAGTCATTAGACACAGCAGCAGACGTAGGAGTAGAAACATTATTTTTTTTATACATGGTTTGCTTAGCAGTTCGGCAGATGGCTTGAAGTTGATACATGATCCGTTTTCTTTAATGTGTTGTGCAGCCAACAAATTCCCATTCACTGTTTCTATAAGCAATTTATTACGGATTTTTGTTTTTATTAAATTTACGTGACTGAACACTCGTTCACACTGTGCATTAGAATGGGGAATGCACAATGTGTCTAATGCAAATTGTGATAGTTCTTGATAATCTTCTAATACATTTAACTCGCTCCTGAATTTGTCAACGGGTAACTTCAAATCTAATTCATTGAATTTTGCTGGAATACTTCTCCACTGATCGTCTATTGCTTATATTAAAGCCACATTTTCTTTTGCTACTATTCTAGGTAGTAACTCAATCAATGGAAATATTGAAGGAAAAGATTCACGAAATTTTGATGATACAGCATTCTCAGGATTTAGCATAAGAAGTTTTGATAAAAGAGGATCACTCATACGGTAACGCTTTTTAATTTCTTTAGCACTTGTTACCAGGAAATTACGACAACTGCTAAAAAATCGATTAAGTTCGATTTCATTAAAAAGGTCGTATATTTTGCGTACGATTTCGATAACGCGATCGTACATCGTATAAGAGCCAAAAAAGTCGTATAAATACGATTTAAATAGTATGGTTGGCAACACTGCCTTAAGGTAGACTGCTCAATTTATTTTTGTCCTTTGATGTATAAATATAATTAAATGCATGGTTATCAATATTAAAAGGATTGTTATAATAACTGAGTTATGTAAGGAGCATGTGAGGCGTCCGACCTCTGTGCTCGGTACCACAAATGTGGATTCAATTTGGATTCTATTCATTAAAAATTGAAAATAGAATATTAGAGGGAGAAAACAAAAGGGTTAGAAAAAAAAGAGTTGATTGGGTATGTTGCCCCGATACAGAGACCTCGATGGTAATAAAAAAGTGATAAGTGAATGTAAAGAAATACGAAGAATAATAGTGAGTGTTTACAAAATACTTGTACAGATAATTGAAAAATAAACTAGTCTTGTCGCTGCTGAATCCTTAAAATTTGAGTTCTGCGTACAGCTATCCGACGAAAGTTGTATCTGTGCTACAGTATACATTTGTTCGAATAGTAAAATACCAATCAAAATGGCGTTCACTGGCCAGATTTGTAAATCAAAGAGAGAAAGAATAATTAAATTTCTGATTATTTTAATATATACAATAGAAACTTGTTAAGTGGAAATTCTCATCAGGATGAAAAAAATGCCATTCCCTCCACTGTACCTTCAAAAAGTTGGTATTTCGAATTACTTAGAATTTGTAATTGAAACAATGTTTGCTTATGAGGTATTGATAATAAATCTCTATAATAAATTAAATAAGTGAGTATTCTATAAAAAATAATAGAATGGATTATGATAATAAGAAAAGGCAGTTTAACTTCAATTTCAATAGAATCAAGTCAATTTATAAATCCTAGGAAATTCAATTTTCTTCTCACAGTTAAGCAATATATATGAATAGAAAGAAGGAAATACCTTTATTTTCCTTCCTTTGTCATGATTGACAATTTTTTTTCAATTTATAGCAATTATTTGTGTTATATTAAAATATAGTTCAATATACATTTTTTAAGCCCCCATAATAAACTGTAAACAACATCTTCAGTTTGAAAATATTTTTGTAATAGATTTTGAGAAAATACACTTTCAAAAAACATATGCAATACAAAAGAAATGTTGAATTTGATTTGGCTTTACATTATTTGATTTTAGAAAGCAAACAATTTATATCGCCACTTATTGTTCAAGAATAGAACCCTACAGATTATAGCTGAACAATTTTTCTATTTTTTTGCCTCACATCCAGACTCCTTACCATTTCCAGAAAGATGTCACCCTTTAGTAATATACTATTGTTTCCAGAAATTAGTAAAATATATAAATTATTAACAATAAAAACTTAGCCAAACATAATTCACAATAAAATTTACATGCGACAGGCACAATCTGGTATATTCCTCGTAGGCTTTTTTGGGTTAGTAAGTCTTTTAGCTGTTCCAACTCCATACTTGATACCTGACCCAATATGTTCAGGATCCAATTCACCAGTTTCAATTTTAGCAAGGATAGTTTTAGAGCATTTCAAAAATGCTTCTTCAACATTCTCACCAGTTTTAGCACTGGTTTCTAAAAGAGTTAGTTCTGAAATAAAAAGCAAAAATTTAAACTCAATTCCAAAAGTAAAACAGCATTAATGTTACAAACAAATATTACCATTTTCAAGAGCAAATTGACTAGCTTCAGAATATGTGACTTCTCTTGATTCTTCTATATCTTTCTTGTTGCCCACAAGAAGAATAACTATGTTTGGACTAGCTAATGTCCTAGCATCTCGAAGCCAATTCGATAAAGCATTGAATGAATCACGAGATGTGATATCATAAACTAAGAGAGCTCCTGCAGCTCCTCGATAATAGGATCGAGTAACTGAACGAAATCTTTCTTGACCGGCTGTGTCCCATATTTGTAACTTTGTAGACTTTCCGCCTATATTTACAACTTTGGATCCAAATTCAACACCAATTGTGTGATACCTATCTTCTTTAACTGCAAATATTTATTACAATCAACTGAATGTGACAATTATGGTGTCACTGTGTGAACATTGTTCGTGCAAGACTAATTTTGATTTGTATTTAAGAAATAAAAATCAATCGGAATTGTCTTCATTTTATAATAAATTTTAGTTAGTAACACGTATACTATTAGTATATTTCAGTGACAGAAAAATGGCATCAAAGCATTAATTACGTCCTGAAAATTACTTACATTTATTGCCAATGAAACTGTTTAAAAGACTCGATTTTCCTGATCCTGCACTTCCTATAACTAAGAACTTGAACAAATATTCTGAAAGTTAATAGGAATATGATAAATTTTCCATTATAACCAAACGCTGTAATTATTTACTTGTTTAAATACGCACCATAAGATTCAGACATCATAAAAATATCACAAGCAATATAACCATAAATATGCAAAGCACTAGTTTTTCTGTAGTACAACCATGAAACTTCTCACACCCGAACTTACATTAAAATACAATAAAACAAGTTTAATACCACAGTCAAAGAAATCATACGTATTTACGTATATTCATATTTTCACATACGACGCAATAACCTACAAGTCTATAAGTTCTACATAAGAAACTACGATCTATGATTTTCCATTTCTGTACTATGATTACATTAATCTATTTTGACCAATAGCACTCTGTGATAATGGTAAAAAAAAAATATTCTAACTAGGTACATATTAAAATCAGCTACATATTCAGATTTTACTGTCAGTTTTGACTGAAGATAAACTGTTCAAATAAAATTGATTTTTTCCGTAGGAATAACTGAAAACTGTACAGCTGAACTGATAAAATTGGAATTAAATAAAATTATGCTGTTAAAACTGAAGACGTGCAACAAAAGCGTATTAAAAAATTGCGCAGTTTTCCAATTGTTTAGAAGCGTTTTCAGTTAGTATGTTTTGGTCTGTTATACCCCGTCTTTTCTTATGCTAGTGATAATACCACATCAATCTGAATGGTTAGAATTCATAAGGTTTACGATTTGAACGAGACACAGACTATGAAGAATTACTGAGAAAACTTTAAAAAATTGGACATCGTAACAAATAATCTATTTATTTAAAAATATAGCATACAGACTACAATTGTTACAGTATCATCCGCTGAAATCATGATTCCGTGAACGAAAAAATAAATAAGAACTGAAGCATCTAAAAATAAAACTAATTACTTGTAGCCAACAAGGACTTTAGTTTTAATTGATAGTTTAATTTGAGTAGTCAAACCGATCAATTATAACTGAACATCTGTAGCATTTTGACGATCAATGCATATTGTATAAAGTAGCAAAAAGTACTCTATGGACTTTACAAAACAATGATACAATAACATAAATTGTTCACTAACACTTGATTTTCATTAACCTGGTGACAGAAAAATGGAAATTGGTTTTTATTATTTTAAATCAAAATAAAATTTTTTGTAGCGAGACAGATTTTGTGTTTGTCCTTAACCGTTCGTTCTAAAATTTTATTTGTTCTATTATTGTTTATGTTGTTTAAAAAATCTAAACGATTTTTATTCAAGTTGACATTTTATCTCTTAAATTCAGTTTTATTTAATATATTTGTTTTTATTGTTTGTTCGACTGTTTTACAACTTTATTTAATTTTATTCAGAAATAATTTACACTTTTAAGCTATTGCATAGCTTCTATCGCGGGCCTTGAGCGTGGAGACCGAATCCAGAAATTCCGTAACGAAAATAACCTAACACCCCACTCCGACCGGCACAACGGTGATACTTTTACTTTTGCCATCTATCGATGAATAGCAGAACTTTTAATTACTTTTGAAATATCACGCTTGTCTCTTTAGTTCAGCAACTCGCCTCTAGGTGGCATTGGTTGTATCGGCGTTACTGCGCATGCGTAATCCCCTCTTCGCCCGCAATCTGGTGACTCATGCCTGCTTAGAGTTTCGGCGTTAGGGCACCTCCTCAAAAAATACTGCATAAATAAAATAAATAATTATAATTGCATAAGTTTTTATTATTATTTATTTGGTCTTGCGCTAATGTAGCATTTATTCACAGTATCAATGCCACAACCCTCAGAGTTACAAAAATTTTCGAAACTGTCAGTCATACACGTGTTTCTTTTTAGCACCCGTACAAACGTCTTTTAATTAAAGGAACAAATATAGTTCGTTTTCACTACATCAGTATACACATTTCAAACGTCAAGTGGAGCTATTGGACTTGTTTAGTATGCAGTTAAATTAAAATGTTTATGTTGTAATACCCACAGTTTACGCTGTCGTTACATTTAATTTAGTCGTATTTGAAAATATGTCAATCATTACTATTTTCTGTAGATGCACTTTAGGTTTTTATCAGTTTTTGGTGTTTTCCATGGTTTACGATATACATTAAATTATCAGGTTTCCAAGAAAATAAGATATTATGTTTCGTATCAGAGTGCAAGTCTTATTTAGGGCGGATGCAAAATGTTACCGAATACATAAATTTCGAAAATATAAAATATTTTGAAAATACTAAATTAACTTTTGTGTCAGCAACATATTGTCAATAATAATCATTACTCTTTAACATTATAATTATGTGTGGGTAGTTCTACTTAACAAAAAAATCAGTGAATTCTAATATTTCTTACAAAATTATATTGTAATTCATTTTTAATTAATAGGGAAAAGTTCTAATGAAGTCTAATGGCTATCGATATCCATAATTTTCGAAGCTTATGAACAAACTTTAACTTGCACTAGCCGTTTTATTAACCAGCTATTTTCTACGTAAATTATAATTTAGTTATGGTTTTTTTTTCTGATCCCAAATTCGCCCTCTGTTTCGATTGCAATCCTTCTTTATAAACCAACGCTGATCCTGATGCCGATCTTGATCCTTTCTGGACATCGCCGTTATTTTTTTGATTTTGTAATTTTTTTTGTGTATAGAAGTCTTCTGTTTCGTATTCCGGAAGATATATACAGTACAATGCACAAAACTCTGCGTCACTGAATTTCCTGCGAATGATGTAATGCACAGTTTCAGTGCTCCTCAACCCTTCATTCTTCTCCTCCGCCTTTTTGTTTTACGCAATCGCAACGCTTTCGTATCTTACTTCACTGCGGCCGAGTTTGAGTCGTTGTAATATAATTATTTGGAAAATTAAATTTCGATAACTAAACGTATAAAAATGTTCAACTTGTTTTACATGTTCAAAATGTAAAGGACATTTCTATCATTTATGACGAAGAATGTTTTGTTAAACTGAAAGTAAACAGTATCACATAATAACATTAAATAATTCTTACTTTGGAACTAATAAAAGTTGCATCATTTAATTTCCTTGCAGTGTCCTCAGGCGTATTTTTACGTTGAAGTTAATAAAGTTACTCTCATAAAGTTACATAGGTCAATATCTATTAAATTCAGAGTATTTACCATGTTATTTATCGTATTTAAAGATTTGTTAGATATAAAAAAAGTAGATTCATTCAAAGTAGATAGAAATTCAAATAATTAACAGCTTGACTCTATTTGTTGGCGCATGTTCCTATACTCAAACATCATTAATTCAATTGGATTAATGGCCATTTACTAAATTGAAATATCATTAATTAAAATTAAATGAAATTAAATTAACCTTTATTGCTGTTTAAAACATATTGAAATGCATTTTTTTTAATAAATTTAACTTATACCGTCAAATCCTACAACTATGCCCGCTTTTTTCAGTTTTTCGATCATAACTTAAAAATACGCGTTTTATGGAAAACCATAGCTAATTACGCTAATAACTGCAATCATGGATTCAAATTTGATATTCATAAACCTTGAAATTAAACTGTTTTAGGAGTTATTGAAATATCAGCATGCGGGCAAAATTAGGTGCCAATATGCCCAACTTTGCCAATCTTACATTGCTAAGCCATTTTAATAACTGTAATGCTGAAATTAAGATATATTAAATTATGTAAGGTAATATTGTAATACAATCTTCCAAAAGGAATAAAATAACATCCTATTAGCCAAAAATCGTATCTAAAGTTAGGTATCCTTTATATTTTTTCATATAAATACATCAGAAAGGCCAGGGTCATCAAATACAAACAGTTAAAAAAGTATTTATTTTCCTAAAAGAAACACAGCGCTTTCAATACTAGCGACTACAATATCATTACTATTATAATACATATAGGCAAGTACCTACAACAGCGAAACAGTTTTAAAAATTAAAACAAATGCGCATCATCAAACAAAAATTCTACCTACACAGACACAACAAAACATTCAAAAAAACAAAAATATATAGAATTAGAATCAACAAACAAAACAAATTCTTCGAGAAGTTCGTTAACTTGCATTAAATTTACTTTTTTAACTATGCAATCGTCGGGTACATCATCTTGGTCAGGTCGTTTTACAAATTTTAGATCGCCTTTTTTATAATAGTTTTGTAGAAAATTATTGGATATCTTTTCTCAGCTCACTACAGACTAGAGAACCTGGATTAACTCTCAAAAAGTTGATGCTATGTGTATCGTGGGATTTGAAGGATATTATTAATTAAAAGTTCGTGTCTTCTTTAAAAGCGCAATCTGTTAAATCGTGAAATGTAAGTCACTGTTTTCTTTAAAAGCGCCATCTGTTAGATTTGAACATGTAAATGAATGTTTTCCTTAAAAGCTTCATCTGTTAGATAGTATAATGTAAGTTAATGTTTTCTTCAATAGGGCCATCTAACGATCGTTAAATGTAAAACTGTATTCATTGGAAGTACCATCTAACGAGCGTAAAATAAAAGTCACTGTTTTCATTAAAAGCGCCACCTGTTAGATCGTGAAATCTAAATCAGTGTTTTCCTTAAAATCGCCACCTCTTAGATCGTAAAATGTAAGTCACTATTTTCATTAAAAGCGCCATGTAATGAGCGTAAAATGTAAGTCACTGTTTTCCTTAAAACGCCTTTTGTTAGATAGTGTAATATAAGTCACTGTTTCCTTTAATAAGGCCATCTAACGATCGTTAAACGTAAGTCAATGTTTACATTAAAAGCGACATCCAACGAGCGGAGAAAGTAAGTCAGTGGTTTTCTTAAAATCGCCATCTGTTAGATCGTAAAATGTAACTCACTGTTTTCTTTAATAAGGCCATCTAACGATCGTTAAACGTAAGTTAATGTTTTCATTAAAAGCAACATCTTATGAGCGTAGAAAGTAAGTCAGTGGTTTTCTTAAAATCGCCATCTGTTAGATCGTAAAATGTAACTCACTGTCTTTAATAAGGCCATCTAACGATCGTTAAACGTAAGTCAATGTTTTCATTAAAAGCAACATCTAACAACCGTAGAATGAAAGTCAGTGTTTTCTTTAAAAGCGCCATCTGCTAGCTCGTAACGTAAGTCAGTGGTTTCCTTTAAAGCGCCATCTGTTAAATGGTAAAATGTAAGTCACTGTTTTCATTAAAAGTTCCATCTCTTACCGTTAAATCCTACAACTTTGCCTATCCTGCCGAATTTAGCCCAAATAGCGAAATTGACTTGTATTGTTACTAACTGAAAACCTATTTCAAATATTACTGTTTTCTCTTTTATGTAAAAAACTACACTGTTTTCTGGTACCACTGAGCTTTTATAACGGTATTTAATGTCAATCAGTTGCTCGTCATTTGTTATCAAATAAACGTCGAATTCGGTGGTGCCAATTTTTCTCTAAGAAGCTTTATAGAGATCGGATAGAAACAATCAAGAGATGAATAATTGATTCGGTCAAAAGGAATGTAGTCATATTTTATGATGATTCATAATTACAAAACAGGAATCTAATTAAGTGTAGTGAAGTTATAGCGTTGGGCAATGATACCTAACATTGACCAACATTGTAGGGTTATCAAAATTTCAAAATTTTATAGGTTTTAAATTTTCAGATTGTTTGCGATTTGTAGTTCATTTGCTAGGTACCTACCTATTTTCATGTCACTAGTACCTTCATGTAATAAATGGTACTGTACAATTAATTAGTGTTTTGAGTTTACTTCTAAGAAACGACATATATAAATCCGGGATATGAAATATCGTGAGAGTAAATCAAACTTGACGTTAGCGTTACGTTCAGGTCAGTCCGTATGTAAAACTATACAGCCATACATGCGTCCATTCGCATCCCGGTATCCCCATATTTAGTACCACGAACGGTGTCCGCAATCAATTCGATATTGGTCCTGGAATAAATGCAACGCAGAACGTGAATGAATAAAATCAGCTTTATTATTATAAAAATTATCATCGTTTATGTTTTCATTGTTTTGTTATGTATTTTAACGAATTTAATTTTAATTAATATAAATAAATGTATCATGCATACTTTAAGCAATAAAAAATGCATACTTTACCTTCATTTTCTTTTATTAAATCGTTCGTAGCGTAAACTCCAGTCTTGCGTAGGAGCTGCACACAAACACACACACTGTTTTTCTTGTCTCAAAATGTAAACAATTATTGTTTATTAAATAATTTTGTTAATAAAAAATTAAGTATTACTGTATATACCATATTCTACAATAAAAGCAATTAATGATATAGTATCTACTTAAATATGTAAAATTTATTTCATATACATACATACATAATAAGCAATATTGGCATGGTGCGGAGATACCCGAGACGAGATGATAGTGCTACGCTGGTGGGGGGAGTCCAGAAGAAGAACTCAAGGGTTGTATACAGGGCTCTATAGCCGGTCCAACCTTTTGAGCCTCATTCTGGACACCTTACTCCGAGAACTCGCCGTATACATTCAGGCGTTCGCGGATAATGTGGTCCTCATGCTAAAATAAAGTTATGAGATGTTCTACGATTACTTGTAATATTATGTTTTTGACATTTATTTATTAGTGATTTTTCTAGATTGTTAGTAATGGGTAAGAGTTCGACTGACTTAATTAGGAAATTGAAAAAGTTAAAAGATTGACATCTGTCATAGAATATAAAACTAAGTCAAGTATTAAATATGACAAACACATTAATTGTTACTTTTATTTTATATGAAACATAAAATTTGTGTTTCTATACATCTTGGTTCAAATAAACGTTTTAAAATCATAATTAATAAAACGCAATTGGTCACTGTTACGAAGTTATGTGAGGTGCCGTAACATGAGTGCGTGGAAGCTAAAATTATATTTGAGTTTAATATAAACAAGATAATGAAAAAATCATAACTAACCGATAATAAGAAACTCTTACTTTTTCTTTTTGTATACCTTTGACAAGTTATACTTTTTTGCCAAACTGACAGCCTGTTCTCCATCTATTCACCGTGGTGTCAATTTTAGTTTTGACACCATTGTTTATTGTTTGGGAGACATTTCATTAAAGTGCCTCATGGTCCGTCATTAAATGTCAATGGTGCCAATTTATAGTCCTAACCACTAAGTTTATAATGTATAGCGCAATACTCTAACGTTCCGTGAAGAACATTAAACACATTTGAAGTCGTTGATTTCATTTCAGATTGCTAGGTTACAGGATATGTGTTTTCTCGCGTATCTTTCACGCAAGGCAAAGGAAATTTATTTTACTGCAATGAGTGGAAAACAAGCAATTGTAGGTATAATGTTACTTAGTTTAATATATTTTTGCATTGCCTAAATAAGGAATTTATTTGGTTTCATTTTAAGTATTATACATATAGATTCAAACATGAACCAATGGTATTGACTGAGTAAATAATAAAATGAAATTAAACCAAATTTTTATAGAAACTTAGCATTTAAAAATATATTACAGAAAAAATTAAAACGATGTGCTATGTTACATTTGGTGGATCTTTAGCATACCAATTTATTTATATGAAAAAGATTTCCCAGCTTACTATGATAATGTGCTACAGCCTCTAAGTCAAAGCCTTAATCCAGAATTGGCACATAAAATTGGGATTTACGCAATAAAATATGGCATATTTCCACCAGAAAAATACAATGATCCTGCTTCATTGGTAAGATTAAAAATCTAGTTATTCGATTATTTTTACAATTGTTTGTTGTTATTGCTTATACTGTTTATATTTTTAGGAAACAAAATTTCTAATTTTAAACTAAGCAATCCAATTGGAATTGCAGCAGGATTTGATAAGCATGGTGATGCTGTTTTAGGTCTAAGAAAATTAGGGTTCTCTTTGATAGAGGTTGGATCTGTGACTCCACAACCACAACCCGGTAATCTACGCCCACGTGTTTTCCGTTTATTAGAAGATAAAGCTATTATTAATAGATATGGCTTTAATAGTGAAGGACATGAAGCTGTCTAAAAAAGTTTCACAATTAAATAAAGCTTTCTAGAGAAAGGACTACTTGGTATTAATTTAGGAAAAATAAGCTGGACAACGCAGCACAAGATTACATCGCAGGAATTCATAAATTTTATGATGTGGCTGACTATTTTGTCATAAATATAAGCAGGTTATAAATATTGGTTATATAATGAGATGTATTTTGGTCATACCACATTATTTGAACACATGACATTAGAAAAATATATTTTGTTTAAAACTATTTAGTTTGAAACATATTTTACAGTCCCAATACACCTGGATTGAGTTACAGAAGAAAGAAGATCTAAAAATCTTTTGATAAAAATAAATCAAACAGAAATAGACTGCCTCAACATAAAATCCACCATTACTATTAAAACTAGCACCAGATTTGTCATTCGAAGAAAAAGAGACATAGCATCTGTAATAATGCTATCAGAAAGCAAAGTAGATGGATTAATTATTTCAAATACAACTACAGGCAGAGAAAATCTTTAAATCAAAAGTTGGCGAATGAAATGGGTGGGCAAGTGGTAAACCCCTAAAAAATCTACAGAAATGATTAGAGAAATGTATACATTAACAGGGTGAATGAAAAACTGTATAATTAGCTATTCACTTTTATTTTACCAAACTAATTATAAGTTTTTTTCAGGACATATTCTATAATAGGTGTTGGTGGTGTCTTTTCAGGAGAGGATGCCTATGAGAAAATTTGCAGGTGCTACAGTTATACAGATTTACTCTGCATTAATTTATCATGGACCGCCAATAATAACAAGAATAAAAATGAACTGACAGAACTTCTTCAAATAGATGGATACAAAAATATAAGTGAAGCAATTGAAAAGGTGTGAAATAATCTGTAGAAAAAAAACAATATCACATTTATAACTTAATAAATGTTAAATTTGATATCATTCTACAAAACTTGCTGATTTTCCTTCGATTTTACATTTTGGTAATTCATTTTGTAAAAATTCTTTGCATGCTTCTAAATTTTCAACATATTCTAGCTCAAAAAGGACGAGCATCTCTAAATTTCTGAGTGATTTAATGTCTCTTATTCCAACATCAGTTACATTAATGCATTGTGATACTTGAAGATGAGTTAAGGATTCACGAGCATATTCCAAGCCTTTTAATGCACTATCATTTATATATTTATTGTTGTGCAATATTATCTTTTGAGGTCTGTGCATCCAACTGTAAAAAATAAGAGTGAAAGAATTAAGACATCATGTATACATATCTAAACATGATTTATGGAAAATAAAATAATTGATAATAATACTTTTAATGCTCAATTAAGTAATATAGAAAAAAAAACTCACTCAAATGGGAGAATCCATAGTGAGAAATTGAAGAGTTTGATCCATCTATTTCGCGAATTTTTTTAGCAGGTACATCTTCTGAAGGTAAATAATTATAATCGCTCAATTTTTTACCATCAATCCAAACGACAGATCCACCATTTCGAAGGACCCATTCCGCGCAAGTTCGATCAGGACCCAAAAGTTTAACACGTTTCTCATCTGGTTTATTAAACATCATGTTTACATATTCCCAAAACATCTAACTTTTGTAGATACAATTTATTGTGTTTAAATCGTAATAAGGCATTTACCTAAAATAGGAAAATAAATTATCTAAAACAAAATATATCTATTTCCTTTAATTTTTTAATCTTCGAATTAAACTTACATGACGATTAGTATTCATTATTATTTTTAGACAACATTAACAGCGAAACGTCAAAAATAGCTCTTTAGTGTTGCCAATGATGGAAAAGAAAATGCCCTTAAGGCAGCGTTGCCAACTTTATTTTTAGAGGATCGTACCATAGTCTAAAAGATAGTATTTTGCCATGATTTTCAAGGAAATAATAGTACGCAATGGAATTTCAATAAAACTACATAAATCAAGTAAAAACGGCATGTAATTATAATTTTGAATTAATATTTATCATTAATAAACATATTATGGCATTAGGATATTATTAAATTATACTTTTTAATTAGACATATGTTATTTATTTATTCTGTACCTTGATTAAAAACAACTTCAATATACTTGTTTAATTTACCTCAAGAATAATAAAATGGCCTCATTTATGATAGAATAGAAAACTCTAATCCACAGATACTTTTCTTAAAGTAATAAATTAAATAAATTTCTAAAACTAAAAACTTTAATTGACTTAGTCACTGTCTGAGTCATTAGACACAGCAGCAGACGTAGGAGTAGAACATTATTTTTTTATACATGGTTTGCTTAGCAGTTCGGCAGATGGCTTGAAGTTGATACATGATCCGTTTTCTTTAATGTGTTGTGCAGCCAACAAATTCCCATTCACTGTTTCTATAAGCAATTTATTACGGATTTTGTTTTATTAAATTTACGTGACTGAACACTCGTTCACACTGTGCATTAGAATGGGAATGCACAATGTGTCTAATGCAAATTGTGATAGTTCTTGATAATCTTCTAATACATTTAACTCGCTCCTGAATTTGTCAACGGGTAACTTCAAATCTAATTCATTGAATTTTGCTGGAATACTTCTCCACTGATCGTCTATTGCTTATATTAAAGCCACATTTTCTTTTGCTACTATTCTAGGTAGTAACTCAATCAATGGAAATATTGAAGGAAAAGATTCACGAAATTTTTGATGATACAGCATTCTCAGGATTTAGCATAAGAAGTTTTGATAAAGAGATCATCATACGGTAACGCTTTTAATTTCTTAGCACTTGTTACCAGGAAATTACGACAACTGCTAAAAAATCGATTGTTCGATTTCATTAAAGGTCGTATATTTTGCGTACGATTTCGATAACGCGATCGTACATCGTATAAGAGCCAAAAAGTCGTATAAATACGATTTAAATAGTATGGTTGGCAACACTGCCTTAAGGTAGACTGCTCAATTTATTTTTGTCCTTTGATGTATAAATATAATTAAAATGGTTATCAATATTAAAAGGATTGTTATAATAACTGAGTTATGTAAGGAGCATG